>ML776711.1:1030286-1044499 GCA_009831015.1 Picea engelmannii | reverse complement strand
TAAAAGGGAAAGCGCGTGTGAGAGAGACTGTGGGTTGCGAAACCTCGAAAGGGGGAGGAAGAGTGTCAACTCTTCGGGCCGCGGATTTGTGAAGGTCCTGGTGGGGCGACCGTGCTCGCGAGGGGCAGGGTAGCCGTCACTTTCTCTCTATGAGTGAGGATGTTCCCACGTTTTCCCCTACCTTTTCTTTGGGTAGTTCTTTTGGGTATGATATTTGAGAATGAACAAACCCTTTCTTTTGGGTGCACACGAGATCTAAAATCGTGACTGGGTGTGCACAGGATCTAAAAGCGTGACTAGAGTATCATGAAGGGTGCACACAAGATATAAAATCATGACTAGAGTATCATGAATGCACAAAATATTTCTTTTGGGTGTGTGGGCTCTATTATTTTCATTTTTGTTTTGGGTGGGTGGGCTCTATTATTTTTTTAATTTCGTGTTATCCAAATTTCGTGCTCTATTATTTTCATTTTCGTTTTGGGTGCGAGGGCTCTATTATTTTTTTAATTTTGTGTTATCCAAATTTCATGTTATGTGAATAATGAATTTTGTTTTCCTTTACTATTCAACTCTAAATTGGGTGCCATTAGCGTTGGATTTAGCACCCTAAGTTGATTGCATTTTTTCCATTGGACGGTGCTAAATATGACGCTAATGATGCCCAATTTAGAGACAAATAGTAAAGGAAAATGAAAATAAATAATATACTAGACTCTTTGTAAACCATATAATCAATTGGGGTTTTGTAAACCATATAATCAATTGGGGTTCAAGATCAATGCTCTTTGCATTCATACTTAGTAATTAAGCAAATTAAGCATAGAATGAAAAGAAAATGTCACAATAACCTCAATGATCATTAAAATACACAAATGTTTCATATGAAGGTCTAGTTGTAGGGAAAAAATATTAAATGTTTATATAGAATGGGATAAATAAAATACAATATAGAGGCCCATCATTAACCCCTAGTTAGAGGTTTTGCATGCCCATGTGCAACAAAACAGTCCCTCAAAATTTGATCCTTGCCTTGCTCAATCCTCCTACTCTGATTGTTGATCCCTGTATGTTATCTACCCGAAGTCATAAGCTAGAATTTGGGTAACTCCATCCCTTCTATGAGATCCTACCCTTAGCTCTATGTCACCCCATATATTTTTCTCTTCTTCTTCATCCATCTCCATCATAGACTACCCAGAGGGAATGGATTGATGGAGGAGTAATGGATATTTGAATGTAAGTCCTATTCAATTAAGCTTCATTATCTTGAGGGTATCAATGTATAGGCCAAACTTGAAGAAATAAACTTTCAAATTAGATGGAAAGTGAGGTTCCATATTTATCAAGGTAAGTGGAATCTCCTCCCACTTGTTTTGGAAAATCTTCACCGATTTATATTTTGAGTTCTTCACCATCAATTCACAATGTATAATTTCCCCCTTCGACTTCTCCTCAAGCATGTTCACTAAATCTATGTTAGAATTCAACCTTGCATGGTTTTTGAGTATTTATCCAGGCTTAGTGGCTTTAGACATCACCTAAAGGGTGTTATTCAACTATTTATTCTTGTATCTTTGTGCCTTGACAACCCTTTCCTCCTCATTTTTTACCTAGGAGAAAAATGCCCTGATTTGGATATCCCCCACATAGGGATTAGGGGACCATTTGCAAGGGTGAGGCATCACAAAATTGTGGAGATAGAACTCATAGAGATTATTTTTATCTTCTTCATTGCATCATTGATATGCCTATGTGAACTCTTTTTGAGTGTCCAACTCATCGGGGAGGCTCTTGGAAAATTTTCCTAGTTGATGCTTGAGCCTTTTCTCTTTGAAAAAAAAGGTGTATGTTCTTCCAGGAGGCCTTCAAGAGAGCATGCCATTTTCCAATTCAATGGTATTATGGGAAATTTCTTCTAGTTCCTTAATTTTCTCCACTTTATCTTCAACCTCCCTTCTTTGTTTTTCCAATGTTGTTTTTAAATCCTCGTTCTCATTCTCTAGTTGTTTCCTATCCTCAAAATGTTACATTTTAAAGATTTAGAACTTTTCCTATAAGTCCACAATATGCTTCCAAGCCGTGGTCGGAGTTTACCATAGTTGTAATTTCTAACTTCCTTTTGTCTTCTGCCACTATCTTCCACCTTAGGGATTTTCCCCTAGCTTCTTCTAATTGGACAATGGGGTCCTTTATGCTAGGCTTATTCTTCTTAGCATTAGTTCCCCATGGGATTCTCCCAAATCCTTTGTAACTCATTTGGAATCCACCTTTCCTACCTACACTTTAGAACTTATTTCTCTTAGACACTGCAAAAAATAATAAGGAATTCTCAAGTATTCCAACCAATTAGATTTTTGGAATGCGTCATTCACTTTAGGATTGGCATACAATTTAGAAGGGTTTGTAGGTAAACATGTTAACTTGGGTTATGAAAATATTTAGACTCTTCAATAGAATCAATCACTTTGCTTCAATCATCTTAGGGTGCTATGATTTGAGTTTTGGAAACTCAAAATTACACTGTTTACCTTCTCTTGACATTAAATTTGGCTCTATAAATACTTAAAATATTTGACAAACTCAAAATGTCTACAATAATCCCAAGGGTTTAGGCTTCAAGAAATTGTCATGCACAACAACCACAGTTGGCATGCACAACAACCCAATTTGGCATGCACAACAACCAAATTTGGCATGCACAACAACCACATGATTGTTCTGCATGCTTTAGTTTCCCTTTGAAATCAACACATGGGAGATGGAAAAATATATACTTTATTTTGTAAGGCATGGCAAGGCTAGACATGGCATATCAATGCAAAGCATGGAATATCAAGGCAAGGCAAGGCATGCCATGTCAAGGAAAGGCATGTCAATGTAAGGCATGACATGTCAAGGCAAGGTAAGGCATGGCTTGTCAAGGAAAGGCATGACAAGATTAGGCATGGCATGTCAAGGCAAGGCATGGCACATTAAGGAAAGAAAATAATCAATTTGATGGAAAAGTTGGAAATAATATAATATCAAAACAAGATAATATCAACAACATTATCTCGGTGCATAGATGTTATGTGACTAATGTCATTGTTGTGTATTAAAAGATCCATAGGATGCCATGGACAGAGGACATGGACGACATATCCCTACTAAATCAACGAGAGGAAAGTGGGTGGCCATAGAGTTGGATACAAAATCTGTAGATACAATAAAGGTAAGAAGACAAATCAACCTCAACCAAAGGAGTATGGTGTTTATGAATTCACAAATGCTACAACATAGAAGAGATAAACTTATATAAACGATGTTATATTAATATGTCAAATATATGAGTAAAGTGATGTTTTGTGTTGGATAACATATTGGTTGAAACGATATAATTGGTGTACTAAACATCATGGACTATGTTGTGTATTATAGGGGCCAAATGAGACCATGACAATAGATCATGTCATATCAAATAAGGACACAATGGATGTCGCAGGACAACAAGTAATCAAATTTTGACTTATCTTAGGAAGAATTTTGTGATACATCCATCCTTTTTCACAAATATTATTAAAATTTGTAGTGTATTATCCAATCTTGAAATAAATTATGAGGCATGTTGTTGATTATTTCATATGGATATTGGAGCAAGTGCACAACCTAAGCATTCAACTAGAAAAATAAAAAAGACATATGTACATGGGCGTAGACCTAAAACTATTAAATCACAAAGAACACAGTGGGTGGAAGAGGATATGACAATGGATCCTACAGACACAAAAAATAATTGCACTGAAAAAGAGGTTGGTCAAGACTATTATATTGATGTATATATGTTCATACCTTTTATATTATAATTTTTAAGCCATATTTGATTATATTTCTTTGAAATTGATAGATTTATGATTTATCCAATTATTTTCAAACATTAAATAATGGTTGTGTTTGTTGATAGGTATAATATGATGATGAAATAATGGCTACTAATACCCAAGATCCAACTGGGCTATTAATCTTTGGACGGGATGATCCAAACCATACCAAGGCGAAAACAACATATTTAAAGAGAATTCTACCACCTGAGAAATTTGAACAACTGATGAGATTAGCATACACTGACAACATGCCACCTAGCCTTACTGATCATGATCATGATAGTGAAAATGCAGTTCATGAAGAAGGATTGAATTAAATGATTACATGTTTCATTGGGGATGGAAACAATGATGACAACAATGATCATATGGATGACAGTAACAATGACAGTACGAGTAATTACCGCCAACGTAATGTTGATGATAACAACCTGAAAGACTCAATCAAGAAAGCAACAAAGACACCCGTGTTCAAATATGGTGCAAATAGAACCTCAAAACTGGCATGCACATTAATATTACTAGAAATCAAGACACTATTTGGTTGGTCAGACAAAGGATTAACCACCCTACTAAAGTGAGTTGAAATCTATTTCTTACAATGCATTATCAATTGGTGTACATAATTCATTTATGACTAGTTCTAATATATATTTACATATCAAACATGTTCATCATAAGTCAAACATTCAATTGATATAATCTTTGGAAATCTTACAAGGCACTAAAAACCAAAATATTTCCTGAAGAGAATGTGTTTCCATCAACTTGTAGAGAGGCACGTCAATTGTTGGTTGAGTTGGGGATTGAATATAAGAAAATTCATTCATGTATAAATGATTTCATTTTATACAGAGATGAATATCAAGGCAACGTAGAATTCCCTGTATGCAAAGAGAAGAGATATCGTACAGATGTAGAAGGTCCTATAGTTCCAAAGAAGGTTTTACTTCATATGCCAGTTATACCTAGACTTCAACGAATGTTCTGTTGCAAGTCACTTGCACAATTGATGGACTAGCATGCAAAGAATAGGAGTAAATATGGATTCATGTAAATTCCATCTGACTCCAAAGCATTGAAACACATAGAGGAAAAATGGCCAAGAAAATTCAAAGATGAACCCCCTAGTATCAAGTTTGGTCTTGTAATTGATGGAGTGTGCCCATTTTATTTCATGAGCTCAAATTATAGTGTTTGGCCAATCATATTTATAGTATACAATATTCCCCCATGGATGAGTGTTAGAAAGGAGAACCTTATGCCGACTCTCATTGTTCCAGGAAAACATCAAGTTAAAAACATGGATGTTAATATTGTGCCTTTTATTGATGAGATGCAATTGCTATGGAAAGGAATAAGAATGTATGACATATCATGTCCTCCATAAAATAGGTCCTTCATGTTGTATGGTGTTGTATGTTGGATTATTCGTGATTTCCCAGGACTTGGTGTTTGTTCTTGTAATACAATTTTTTTTACATATTTACACTAATATTTTTTTTCATCCCAGCTCTCATACTCAATTTTATACTATTTTTTTTATGTTATTAACCTTACTTATTGAATTGCAGGGCTTCAAACAAAGGGGATATTTGCATGTCCAATATGTGCAAAAAAAATTCAAGGGAGGTATTCTAAATATCTACATAAATTTATTTATGCAAACAACAAGGTTTTTCTACCACTAGATCATAGGTTTAGAAACTACCATAAGAATCAATTTGATGGAAAATTTGAAAATACAGGGCCTCCCATGATTATGGGTCTAGCTAATTGTCATAAGAAATATGAAGATGTTGAATTGAAATATTGGAAGGATTTTTTTGATGGGGATGATTCTATTGAAGAACCAGAACAAGTTGTAATTAAGATGCCAAAAGGGATGAAAAGGAAATCCATATTTTATGATCTTCCTTACTGGAAAGATCTATTAATATCTCACCTATTAGATCTTATGCACATCTTCAAAAATGTCCTAGATTCAATATTTTGACATATATCAAGAAAAGAGAAGAACACCTTGTCTTCGAGGAGAGATATTGCTCTTTCATGTACCAAATTAGATAGAAAACATTTGTGGCCAAACAGGGAAATGAATCATATGCAGAAGCTCCATGGATTTTGAAAAAGAAAGAGCTAGACCAACTAAAAAATATCATACATTCAATAAGGACACAAACTGGATATGGGTCATCATTGGTTAAATCTTTTACAATTGATGGACATATCATGGGATTTAAAATACATGTTTTTCATAATTTTATGAAGGTATTATATATCATCATTTATATATTCTAATATTATATTGTGTGAAAAAAATAACTAATGACCTTTCATAAATGTGTTTGACAACATATCATGCCATTGACAATTAGGGGGGATTCATGTATTACCGTTGAATTAAGGAATGCCATAAGTGAATTGTCAACATTTGCAAGGTATGTGGTATGGAATGTTCATGTGTGAGAGACATAGAGATATTGTATTTCATTTTAATTTTTTCCTAAAGGTTCATACTAATTTACTATTCTTATATTAGGTGGGTGACATCCAAGGAGATCCACGAATGTGAAGTGCCAAAATGGAACAAGAAAATTGCATAAATTGTATGTGTATTTGAGAAGGATCTCCCTACAAGTTTCATGGACCTACAAGTCCATTTACTTAAACACCTAGTCGATGACATTGAATTGGTGGGTGTCATATCAACGAGGTGGATGTTTTTCTTTGAGATATATATGAAAACTCTAAAAAGATATGTCCGACAAAAGGCACATCGAGAGGGTTGCATGGTTGAAGGGTATGTATTGAATGAAGCATTTTTCTTCCTATGTGAATTCCTTGGTAAGGATTTCGAAGATGGGCCACACTTCTAGGATGAAGAATGAGCATAAGATATTATTGATGGATAAAAACCACAATCTAATGGTGTTCAAGTACAAATTAGTAAGTAAACTCATTTTCATTGTGGTTGTTTTTATTGCAATCATTAATTTAATCTGTAATTTATTTTTCAAATTAACAAAATGGCCTTTGAAGTTTGAAATAAACTTGTTGACATGTAATAGGTGTATACAAAAGTTTTATACTCGACAAGTTCATTATGTACCACATGGAATTTATGAACAAATGGATTGATTTGTATGATAAAAAAAGAGAAGAAGTGTTAGAAGCAAGAAAACAATTTAAGAGATCAAACCCAAGGAATACCCCATTTCCTACTGATCTACAAGGGGAATGGGGCAAATATTGCACACTAGAATGGGTTACTGAACAAATTCAAAATCAAATAGAAGATGTAGGTATATATTCAAACATAACAGAAGATGAAATCAACATGTCTAGAGGGTGTGAAAGAAAGGTATAGTTGGAATTTTACAAAATGTTGTTTCCTTACAGTCTTGATACTATTAACTATTTTAATATTCATCATTTTATTTGTTTTAACTGAAATAAATGGCCTTTCACAGGCGAGGAAATATCCAGCAATGTGGGCATATGGTCGACATTATCGTGTAGAACGTGTAGATGTAAATAGACGATCCTTCAATTGCAGCATCATGGTTGACTTCAAGCAATCCAGTCGATCAAGCTCAAAAGATAAGAATATTATTGAAGGAAATCTACAATATGTTGGGAAAATACAAGAAATTGTTGAGTTGGATTATCGCTCTTTTAAATGTTGTATTTTTAAGTGTAGATGGTATGAATCATTCGAGAGGACACGAAGACATGATACCCATAGTGGATTGTTTTCTATAGATTCCTCAAGGTTCCTACCGGAGGATAAGGAGCCTTATGTTCTACCAATTCATTGTGAGCAGGTATTTCTTTAACTCAAACTGTAATAAGTGGTACTGATCAATAATGTATTAATACATTGTTTATTGTGAATATATAAATGTGTTTATGAATCAATAAAAATTTTATAACATATGTCTAATATATGTATATTGTACTCGTTCATGTGTAGGTATTTTTCGATGAAGATATTCTACACCCGAAATGGTTTTTTGTCATACATTATGATCCAAGATTAAGCATGTATTTGACAATGCATTAGTGGATACTGAGCAAAACAATGATGGCGAACAAAATGAGAGATATGGATTAGAGAACATTGAAGAAATTAACATCCATGATGATGCAGAAGATGGTTATGTTCAGGCACAAGAAGACAACAATATGGAGTTAGATGATGTTATGGAAGACAACAATATGGATGGTATACAAAATGATAATCCAAATACATCTGGTAACAATATGAATGATCTACAGTCAAATTTCAATGCCGATGAAGATGATGCAGGTCAAGATGAGGATGATGATAATATTAACTACTTGAAAGATCATATGAACATTGACAATGATAGACTAGATGACATTGTTGCAAACAATGATGTTAATGACCAAGACTTATAGATTTCATAATTATTTGTAATCCATGTTTAAAAAATGATGATTCTTATGGCCTAGTCTTTGAAATGGTTCAGTATTATTTGTGTCAATACAAATCACCTATTGCAATATCATTAAAGTGTTCAAGATATGGTATGAATTGTTGGTAGAAAAAATAGGATTACTTGTATGATTCTTCCATCCATTTTATATCAACATATGTTCATGAAGACACGTAGGATTACTTCCTTCTGCTATGACAATTGATGTTTTCCTTAATTCTTTATTCATGTCCTTGGATGTATATCACACTGTAAGGATGTTGAGTGCATCCTCATCTCAACATCAGTACATGGCACCATATATCATATATCACATACCATAAAGGCATGTGTCTCATCTAACCATGCCAAATTTTGACCTAAACCCTAACCCTTAAGCCATTGACCCTTAAAGCCTAGTTAAGCCCTAATCCATAAACCCCCAAACCCTCAACCTTATTTAATCACTAATTCCTTACCACAAAATCCCTAAATCCCCTAACCCCTAATCCATTGACCCTTAAATCCTAGTTAAGATCTAATCCCTAAACCCTTAAACCCTCAACCTTAGTTAATCACTAATCCCTTACCAAAAAAATCCCTAAGTCCCCTAACCACCAAGCCATTGACCCTTAAACACTTAAACACTAATCCCTAATCCCCTTAATCCATAAACCCCTATGCCCTAAGAACTTAAACATTAATCCCCTATCCCATAATCCCTAATCCATTAACCATTAAACTACCTAACCCATAAGCATCAAATCCCTTATCTCTTGACTCTTAATCCCTTAATCCCTAATCCCTAATTCTCTTAACCCTTAATCCATGTACCTCAAATCCCTAAATCCCATAATCCTCAAATCCCCTATCCACTTAACCCCCAACACATCAACTAATTAGTTATTTATACACATTCAACGCTAAACCCCATTCACTTCTCATCGTGCGACATTGATGGATGACATTGGTGATGTGTTTGGAATACGTTAATCCATGACATTTTAAGAGATTTTCGACAAGCATTCCATAGATGTGAATGAAAAACGATGAAAATGAGATTACATGATTAACATTGATGCAAACGTGGACGATCTCAAAGATTATGTGGGGACATCAAGTATCATTGAATCTTGAAACCCTCACATACTGTTAAGTCATATTGTGTCTATTCTAACCGTGTCAAATTTCAACGCATGCAGTAACAGTTTGAAGAAATTTCAACGTTGGCCGCATTCACTACTCACAGTGCGACTTCAATGGATGACATTGGTGATTGATGTGTTGGAAGAGGTTCCATGAAATTTCAAGAGAGTAATTCTGACAAAGTCGTAACTCCCCTAACCCCTGATCCATTGACCCTTAAATCCTAGTTAATCCCTAATCAATAATTAACCCTTAAGCCATCAACCTTAGTTAATCAATAATCCCTTAACACAAAATCCCTAAATCCCCTAACCCCTAAGCCATAGACCCTTAAAAACTTCTCACTAATCCCTAATCCATTAATCCATAAACTCCTATGCACTAAGCACTTAGACATTAATCCCCTAGCCCATAATCCCTAATCCATTAACCATTAAACTACCTAACCTATAAGCACAAAATCCCTTAGATCTTGACCCTTAATACCTTAATCCCTAACCCCTAATCCATTAACCCTTAATCCTTTTACCCCAAATCCCTAAATCCTCAAAGCCCCTATCCAATTAACCCCCAACACCTCAACTAATTAACTATTTAGGCTAATTTGGATACATCCAGCGCTAAATTCGGTGCTACTTCTGGTGCAATTTGTGGCGCTAACTAGGGTGTTGAATCAGGTGCTAAATGGGGCACAATTGATGGCACTAAATGGGGTGTTATTTATGATGCTAACTGGGGCACAATGTGTGGAACTAAATGGGGAGAAATGTTTGGCACTATTAGCACCTAAATTTTGTGTTCGGCACAAAAAATGCCATGAATAGCTCCATCCCGATAAATAGCGTCGACTTTTTCAAAAAATTGAAGAAAAATACACTATAACCATATTTGGAAGCAAAAAAGGGAGCAAATCACATGGATTGTTTGTAGTGTATCCTATACAATTATCTACCCAAAGTAATAATAACACTGCATAGTCTAGACTCATACACAACATGTCACTTCCACAAATATGGTTGGCCTAAAATAACATCACAAACTTCAAGGGAAGAAATATCACACAATACCTCATCTTTGAAGGGATTGATGTTGTAGGGCATGAAACATTGTTGGCTGATGCGAAGATATCTTCCTTAGTGAAGCTAGTTTATGGTGTATGGATGTGGGTGTGGTGTTATCGGTAGGTCCAACCGCTTGACGACCTCTGCTAAAATCAGGTTCTTTTGACTGCCACTATCAATAATGAAATGCAATAGAGTCCCCTTTACCCACATATGTGAGTGAAAGAGGCATTCCCCTTCCTCTGGTTCTTCTGGTTTGCTTGGTTGGAATTTGGTGGTAGCAATAGTGGCACGGGGTTCAACATCGATGATCCGATTCCCACTTTCTGGATTTGATTCGAAGTCAGAATATACCTTTGACTTAGAATCTTTTAGCTCAGCCACCAATGACTTCTTGGATCGACATTCTTCAGTGTTGTGCCAAGGGATTTTATGGCATTCACACCATTTTCCCATGTCCTTCTTCGACTTCTCATTACCCTACTTGGGTTGCTACTTGGATTGGTTGTCTTGAGAGTGATCATCTTTGCTCTGTTCCTTGTTTTGTGGGTTGGGGTTTCCTTTTCCCTGCTTCGGCTATGAGGAGTTTTCATATCCAAACTCTCGCCTCTTCTTCTTAAATTTCTGCTCGATCTTGACAACATATCTATAAGCCACACCTAATGATGTGATGTCCAGAAACTCCATTTCTATTTGAATGTATCTATGTAGAAAACTGTGGTATTTGAGAACCAAATTTCATTCAGAGTCTTTGATACCTAATTTGGTGCCCAAGGTATGGAAAATATTGGTGAAATTTGGTATTGCTTGGTCCCTTTCCAGACGTAGTGTGGTCCATATTGTGTACTAGTCCTCATAGCTTGCAATAGGGTAGTATTGTTCTTTAATGACATCCCAAACGGAATCCCATGTGGGGGATGTTGGAGCCGCCCTTGTTTTTTAACCCGTCACAATTTTCATTTTGGATACTTAAATTCTAAAGATGGCCTTTTGATTTTTCCCCCCTGAAACTTTGAAAACTCTGCAACCTTGTCACGTAAGCAGCGATACTTTTTATACTCTCAAAACAAGTCCACTTTCGTAAGAATTTTCACTCTTTTTGTTTTACTTCGGGATCTCGCAAGTCGGATACTTTAATCCTTGAGTTCACACGTCCCAATTCATGAAATGGCAAAGTCGTTTTCAAATTTTTTCCCAAGACATTAACTAGGGTAAAATCTTTTAACTCATGATTAGACGTCGTCAGGGTTTCACGCCTCGACGTTCGTCAAACCCAAGTTTTTATTTTTATAGCCCTGAGAGCCGAGAACATGAGGTAATTTTGGGATAACCCTGGTCAAGGATTAAAATAAAAAAGCTAACCATGGTTAAATCTATTCTCAGCGTTTCGCCACTCGACACTATCTTTTCAAAAGTTACGGCGTCTAAAACCCCAACTCACGAAGTCGCGACGTAATTATAGCAAGATTAATTAATCGCCTAATCTAATATTTTCTTCCCTTTAATTGAGTCTTAATTATCACCATCTCGCGGTTTCACGACTCGGCATACTAATCTCCCAGAAAATTGCCTTCGAAGTTCTGATTTGCGATATGGCGAATAAATGGATTATAAAATTAATGATGCTTAAAATCGTGATTACTGTTAATTAAGCCAAAGTCGGTCCTCGCGATCTCACAAGTTGGGGACTTAAAATGTTAAAAGAAAATCCATGAAGTAGCGAACAACGAGGAATTGATAAAAGGTGGTAAAATTTGATAATTTAAGATAAGGCAAGATATATCCCATGCCCCGAGGCTTGCACATTTCCCTAGGTATCCATCTCTCTCCCTACTCCGACTGACTGTCAAACTGCCAAAAATTGATGACATTAATGAAGAATTAGGGTGAATCCACAAATATAAGATCGGATTTTACGCAATAAATTTGTTTCTAATTATGATTTGACAGACTTATTTCGAAAAGTACAGAATTTTCAAATAAATATAGGAGTTTCATTTTATTATAACGAAAGCATTTTCATAAGCACGCAGAGATCGTCAATTCTGAGTGAACTAATTTCTGCATGTATACGCAGTTATATCGCAGAAGGGCGAAAATGCAAACTTCAGCTATGGCTCCACGGAAAGCAGCAAAGGCAAATGTCGAGGTTGCAGGGCAAGGCTCAGATAATATCTCCAACACTTCGCCCCGGAGTGTCGACTCGATCCCTAACTGGTCGTTTGTTTTAGATATTCTGCAATCTGATTTGGTGAATTATTCAGACTCCGACAACAACGAAAGGGACGACCTGAACACTAAATACAAGATAGTTGTGCAATCCGGAATGCACTGGGTAGCAACCAGACCACGGTTGCTCCCATATTATGATATGATCTGATGGGCGTTGGATCACATAGACCTACCCACCAGAACTATCATGAATGACCAACGGGTCACGGTCGGGACTTTTAGACCGGAGCACATCCAAACCATGTATAAGCTCCTGATGACATCTGAATACACGTATGGTGTTGAATTTCTGGAGGAATTCAAAGAGAAGGAGTGCACTCAATATGACAAAACCATGCCTGGTTTGATAAAGGATTGGGTTTCGCGCTCCACGAAATTCAGAGCAAATGACCAGGGTGTTTATTCAATCGCTTCGTTGGAGCCACAGTATAAGTATGTGGCAATGATGACATGCTGACTATTCAGAAGAGAGGACACATCGCATTTCTACATTGCATGGGTGCCTCTCATGTTTCAGGTCACAGAAGGTTGCTCATTTAATTGGGCAATGATACTCTCGGACAGTTTGACCAACCAGGTCACAGAGTATCGGGAGCAGAAGGCAAGTGGGAGACCATCCTCATTTTTCATGTCTGCATATATTATGGACGCGGTATGTTCCATGACTTTTTGTCTGAAAAATTATGAACAGAGAAATAACCTTCTAGCATATTTAACCATTTATCTAGGGCATCTACATCTATTTGACCTTCAAATACGAGAATATCAAAATTAACCTGTACCTTGAAAGGTGAGGTGCCTCCAAAGTGGTCGCTTGATGAAGATGCATCTGATGCTATCAGCAGGCGTTGAAGGATGTGGGAAAAATTCTCCATCATTTCGTCCCTCTGTCGTGTGAGAGTTTGCTCAAGAAACAAATTGATAGGATCATCTGCTCTGTCATTTTTATTTTCTTCCGCCATTGAGGGTTTCTTGGGTGTGCGAGAGCGATTGTCCTCAAGAGAGACAAGCTCGAGACCCAACTTTCTATACTCGGACCTCGTCGGGGACATGCACTGAAAAACGATCAAGAACAGCCTGCTCTAATACCACTAATCCGGATTATTTTCAGCATGAAATGAGAGCGGAGATATAACAAGGAAATATTCGGAGATATTGCAAGAGAGACAACAATATAATAGAGATATAGCAGAAATATAAAAAGAGTCACAGATATACAGTAATACATGATTTCTATTAATGAAATAAATGTACAGACACTGTAAAAGTACAGAGTGAAAGACTCGTTAGAATGGTGGTAGCTTATCTCTAAGAAGAGATGTGACAGCTACTCGCATTCACAAGAAGATGATTAAAATGAGGCTCTGAAGGCCTTTTTACAATAAGCAGGAATGCCAAAAACCCTATACATCCAAAAAATCTAACCCTAGGAGATGAAGCACCAAAAGTCATGTGGGCCCCGTTTGGGT
>ML776711.1:1005490-1022712 GCA_009831015.1 Picea engelmannii | reverse complement strand
AAATTAACCTGTACCTTGAAAGGTGAGGTGCCTCCAAAGTGGTCGCTTGATGAATATGCGCCTGATGCTATCAGCAGGCGTTGAAGGATGTGGGAAAAATTCTCCATCATTTCGTCCCTCTGTCGTGTGAGAGCTTGCTCAAGAAACAAACTGATAGGATCGTCTGCTCTGTCGTTTTTATTTTCTTCCGCCATTGAGGGTTTCTTGGGTGTGCGAGAGCGATTTTCCTCAAGAGAGACAAGCTCGAGACCCAACTTTCTATACTCGGACCTCGTCGGGGACATGCACTGAAAAACGATCAAGAACAGCCTGCTCTAATACCACTAATCCGGATTATTTTCAGCACGAAATGAAAGCGGAGATATAACAAGGAAATATTCGGAGATATTGCAAGAGAGACAACAATATAACAGAGATATAGAAGAAATATAAAAAGAGTCACAGATATACAGTAATACATGATTTCTATTAATGAAATAAATGTACAGACACTGTAAAAGTACAGAGTGAAAGACTCGTTAGAATGGTGGTAGCTTATCTCTAAGAAGAGATGTGACGGCTACTCGCATTCACAAGAAGATGATTAAAATGAGGCTCTGAAGGCCTTTTTACAATAAGCAGGAATGCCAAAAACCCTATACATCCAAAAAATCTAACCCTAGGAGATGAAGCACCAAAAGTCATGTGGGCCCCGTTTGGGTAAGTTGGTGCATCAACTTCCCGGGGTCGTAACTTTTGCATATGATCTCCGTTTTAGGTGTATGATAGCTCGTTGGAAAGATCTTTCCGAGAAATACAACTTTTGGGTGAGAAACATTGATATACGATCCATGTTGCTCCCTATTTTCTCAAAAAAAAACATCGTTTAGGGCCTCAAAATGACCCCAGAAGTTAAAAACTGCTAAAAATAGTAAATTACCAAAATTGTCAGAAAATTGTTTTGGGCCAGTTGGAGAAGGTGGGCGGCCACCGATATCCACCTGAATCAACAACCAAATTGAGAAATTAATGGATAACGACAACTAATTAGATATATTATCGGTGATCAGATTGCACTTTTAAGCGATCATAGAGATCCTTAAAATTCATGCAAAATGAGGTTCTTATTAGGTTTTAAATTATGAAGAATGAAAGTAAAAAATGCAACAATGAGAGTTATCAGTGTAAAATTTCACTCTCTCGTCACTGCGCTTTTCCACTTTCCATTTTGACAAAAGTGAAAAGTAACCACCGATGAGCTCTTGTTGATGAAATATTTGAATTTGGAGTAGTGCTTTCCATCGACACCCTTCTTCCATTTTTTCATCGACGTACAATTTCACTTTCATATCAATGCAAAAATTGACTTTTTGTTTTCAATGAAAGTGATTACAACTTGCAGATAAAAGAGACAACTTGGTTTAAACAAGATCAGTGACTTAGAAATGTTTTAGTTTTTCTTTGAGACAAAAGGGATGAATTAAAATACTCACTAATACGGAAGAAATCTATCAAAACTAAGATGCATAATCTATATTTAGGATGAACAAAATGTTTAAGAAAAGTGGTACCCAAAAATTGCAATTTTTTAAGGTGTGTTGTAGACTCAACAATAACTTATAAAAAAATTCATAACTAACATTTTTTTGTCATGTAGTGACAAATGTCTCAAATTGTACTAGTGCCTACAATTGGAGAACCTTTTCCTTTCTATGGTAACAACAATATAATCCCCCCCCCTCTAGAGTCTCACAAGAAAATCTTGGCCAATTTAGATTCTCATCTATGGTTGTTCAATGAGGTAGCCTTGAAGTTCCTTTAACGCCATATTGTGGACTCCATTACTCCCATGTTGACTATTTGAGGGTTGCATCATATAAACACATCATATCAACATACAATTTGATTTTACATGGAGACCAACTCAAAGATCATGTTTATATTGATGGTCGAGAACATATAAATGAAAATATTGCAGGATTTATTAATAGTTATAGGAAAAGTAGATTTCAAAAAAATGCATATTTGTGGCATGTGGAAATAGTTCAAAGAGGAATTTGTGTCCAAAACATTTCTAGGAACATATGTTGTGTTGTTGCTAAACATAATTTGAATCCTAAGGATGGGTTATTCATTAATTACAATTGTTGTAGGAGAAAAATGCTTTCTCTCTTACAATGGCATGTGTATGGTCTTCCCATTGATATCTCCATGTGAAGAAAGAGGAAAGCATCACAATTCATCCTTTGTATTAGTATGACATGTGATAATCCCAACCACTATTTGAATTAATGCACATTTATGTTTCTAGAGTTTCTTTCTGTTCACTATTTATGTAAATCATGGATATCGCATAACTAAGACCATTACATATAACATGATTAATCATAGATGATGTTTATGCTTCATTGAATTCATAAGATTCTATCACTTAATTGGTTGAATGTGAAAATGAATAATGCATTTTTCTATAGTTTAACTCTTATTATGGAAATTTATAAATATTTGAAATTTATATAGAAATGATGATGAATATCAAGGAAACAATAGTAGTATCTCAAAATTTGTACACCACCCACCTATTATTTTTTTCCTTTTCACCACTCTAACACATCTCTTAAGGAGATATTTAACAATGAGATAGAATGAAACTTGAATAGTTTGATAAATGGATTAATCTCCTATAAACTTTTGCTTGAGGTGAAACCTACCAGAAAAAGAAGAAGGCATGATGGGAACACCGATAGTGATGGTGAAAGAGATGATGGTGATGCAAACATGGATGCGTCCTTAGCTCATGATGCAAAAGTATTAAAAGAAATGCTAAATGATTGTTTAGAGGTGATCAACATTTCAATGGGGTGTAGAACCAAGGTATATACAAATATAATGATAAAATACATATGGGGATGAAATTAAAAAACAACTGCAACAACACCCTTATTTGAATAAGAGAAGATACATTGCTCTAAACTAGTAGCAATTCTCCTAGTACAAGATGAAAGAAAAATTTGGTTGGTCAAACATTATATTTTCAACCTTGTTGAGGTACTATATATTTTTGATGTGATAAATACAAATTTTATCGCCATTGATAGATATAATTTTATTAAATTTATTTATATGAAAAATAGTTCTTATTAATTGGTAAATAATAATCGTGCATATTATTTTTTTGGGTCAAAAATGCATTAAATGACAAGTTGTTACAAAAGGACAATAGTCTTCCAAGAACTGCAAATGAATCACAAACAATAATCAATGATTTAATAGTTGTTGGAAGATTGGTTGTTGTCATTGATGTCAACCCTAGTCATTAGTTTTGGATCGCAAGATTGATGAAGGTATTTGGAGATGAAGGGAAATGCACATGCAGATACAACACCCATGAATGGATAGTATACATCATGTTGTTTCCAGTGGTATGTGGCACGTAACGTGGATCCTCATGGTTGAGGAGAAATGGATTTTTGAAGATGACAAAGTGAATTGAAGAAGGAAGTACATGTAGGCCCTAAAGACAATTAAAGAAAAGAATTACAAAATAAGAAAGTGTCAGGTCGGACCTAATGTTAAAAGGAAATGACATAAATGGTATAAATAAATATCATTATACATTCATTTGAAATACAATTCTAATTTTAGAGGAAATCATAAGTAAAGAAGGCCAGATTTCAAGGGAGGATGAAGTCTTTTGGTGATGTGTTCTAAGGTATGTTATTTTCAGGTCGTCTTACCATTTTATCTATAACGTTTTTTATAGAACGATTCATATGGTGAAATTGCTATGGTATTGAGAATACATATCAAGGTACCTGTGGTAAAATTTTCAGCTCTTGATTTGCTATAATTATGGAGATACACTATGTGGAAGATAGGGTTTTTTACCAGTCCTGAAGCTAGTCAATAAACAAGTGTTACGGATAAAACAGTCATAACTTATTCATAGAGAATCCGGATGAAGTGGGATGAATTTCATTGGAAAGAGTATGAACTTTAGTTTCTTGTGTGTGAGTTTATGAATCTTATGTTAAATATTGAGAGCGAGTCATTCTATACAAGTTCTCTCTCCTGAATAAACCAAAATTGAATAAAGTCTACCATTCTTTCTATAACTTCTTTTTGGGGAGGATTCAAGGAGTGAAACTTGGAGAAGTTTCAAAGAATATATTGATTAATATTATCTACAGGATCAGAGTATTCCAAGAATCGAATAATTGGAGAAATTGAAGAAGTCTCAAGAAGCATTATCAGGTTCTATGTGATGGTTGGTTGATGGTCATGATTTAATGTAAAGTTTTATTATCTCTCATATATTCTTGGAGGGAAGGAAGGGGCAAGGATGGAGAGTTCAAATATCTCTTGATATTGGAGGATTGTATCTTCCTCTTGTAGGTTTATCCCTCCATTTACATTTGGAAGTTGTAGCTACCTTTGGAAGTCATTACTTCCCTTGAACAATAACTATTGATTATTTCTCATATATTGTGCATGGTGTATTGTGGTGCATTGGTGTAACTCTTATACTATTGTTCATTTCTCATTGGATATAATTGAATGGTTTAAGTATAAGCTAAAAAGGTTTGTAAATTGTACTTGATACTGATTCACCCCCCTCTTAGTATCAACGATAGTCTTATATGATTCCATTCATGAATTCCCTAAAGATTGAATTCTATATAGAGATAAATATGAAGGAAATGAAAAGTGTCCAGAACATCAAAAATGTCATTTTCTTAATAATGTCATTGAAAAAAGAAATGCCAAAATAAAGTATTGCAGCACATGTCGATAATACCCAAGTTAATGTGATTATTTAGATGTAAGTTAGTAGCCTAATTAATGGAATTCCATTCATTCAATAAAAGTAATGATGGAGTGGTGAGAATCCCAACAAATTCAATGGAAATAAAACACATAGGATCGAGTTAGCCAAAAATATTTGTTGATGATAAGCGCAACTTAAGATTTGGTCTTGGTCTTGCAATGGACATGGTTAATCCCTACTCCTAACAATCTAGCATATGGACCACATGGCCTATGACTATGATCAACTACAATATTCCACCTTGGATTCTAGTTAAGATGGAACACCTAATGTTGGTTTTACTAATACACGGAAAATATTAAGTGAATAAAATGAATATGTATTTGGCACCTATCATATATGAATTACAACTTTTGTGGAACATGATTATAATGTATGATGTTTTCACTACATTTATTCATAGGATTGTGAGTTCACGTGATCATGAATTCACTCTTTATGGGATATTATGTTGGTGCACTCATGATTGTCCATGATTACATTGTACTTTGATAAGAAGAGTGATTTTAGGAAAGATATATACATAAAAGTACCAAATTTGTAGTATGCAAACATTATTATTCATTGCATGATTATTATCTAATTATCTTAATAAGAATAATTTTGCATAATTTTATGTGCAAATATTAGGATAAGGGGTTATCATGCATGTCCATGTTATGGTGATCAATTGTAGACGAGGCATTGAAATTTTTTGAACAAAATGTTGTATGAAGAGTATATGAAGTTTCTTCCTTTAAATCATCATTTTTGTTGATTGATAAAAAAAGAGTTTGTAAATGGAAAGGAGGATCTTCAACCACCTCATGTGAGCTAGAAACACATTTGTTAGATACATTTCATACTTTTAAAAACACACGTGCTTCTTTTTGGAGACATGTTTCCTTTGAAGAAATTGCTAAGGTAAATATTTTGTATAAGTGTTTTTGTGCCTTATCAATAAGAGCTATATCATGAATATCATCATATTTCTTATCCAAGGGTGCATCCTTATCAATGGAAATAAAGGTGTCATGGATCAATGTATTTATCCATCATCACAACTATATTAATATTATTTTATTCCATAGGATTAGCTTCATCTCCATCACCCTCACCGTTGCTACCACAATTTGAAGCTTTAGGAATTTCAAGCCTAGGATTTGTTTTTCATTGTAATAAACAACAAAGAAATAAAATTAGTATCAAAATATTAAAATGTTTGAAAATTTTAAAAATAGAAGAAAAAAATGCCTCCCTTGTCTTACCAATGGGAGAAACTTGGTTCCCCCTTCTTGGTGCTAAAATTATAGGCAATGCCTTCTATATTTTTACCTTAAAGTCTTCTTATTTTTAAGCCCTTTCATTTGTTGCAAGGGCAATAAATTTTCCTAGCATAAGTTGGTAGAATTTTGGGATAATGAGATGTTTTTTTATGATTGTTTCTATGTGCATACTTTTTTCTAGGTTACAAAGCCTGGGGAAAACCCCAAGTGCTTCCCTCATTTTGAGAATGGTATTGAGGGTAAACCCTAGAATATTTAGGGCACAACGTTGGTCAACAACATGGCTTGAAGCCATTACATTGATATACTCATTAAGAGCTCAACAAGTCACTTGCGGGAATTGGACTTGGATGGGGAGGATAACAACGATTCCTCCCAACAACCTGCGCTAAACCTAATTAACTTCTATGTGCATAATAATCACATTCATTAACAATATTTGTGGTGAGAGCGAAGGATTTTTTTTATTATTTTCTCCACATTCAACTCCCCACATGTCCTAATTCTCGTATTTGTGTCAGGGGTGATTTTAGGGGATAAATTTCCCTCATGGGCTAATTTTCCATGGTTTTTCCAAAAATGAGATTCGCTATTTTAAAAATGATTCGCCCAAATTCTATAGGATAAAATTATTTTACCTAAAAAATCGCCAAAATTTTATAAAATCTATATAAAATACTTAGAAATTTGAATATTTAAAAAAAAATATCACCAAACATTTATAGTTGACATATGAAGGATTAGTAATATTCACCAAGGTTTCTACATTTTAAAATAAATTTCCATCCTTAAAATCATCCCTTATTTGTGTTATTTGACATTGTTATATATTTCAATAGATCAAACTAAGCATTATTAGGATAATAATATATTCAAAGAATTTCACATATAGAGAACTCAATTGCTACATATTTTGCCCAATAAACCTTTTGAATATGAGGAGAATAATGAGTTCAACAATGTAGTATAAGTAGCAAATTTACCACTCCTAATATGCCACATAATCCTAACTGTTTTAAAAAATATGATTGATTTCTTGTGGCCTCCTTTTTAACATAGAAAATATATCTATTAATAATTCCAATGTATGATATATTCATTAGTACTTAACTTGAAGTAAATATTTTTTAACTAAAATGTCAATTAATAGACATTATCCCACTATGATCAATGTTGAACCTATCAAATTTGATGAACATGATAACAATGTCGATTAATTGATGTCATGGAAGGGATGTCAATAAATAAACATGTATCAAGGGCCAAAAAAAAAAATGGGGGAGGGGGAATTTCACAAAATTACAATGAAAATTGACATCAAAATCAAATTTTTACTTCAAATGTGGATATCAATGTTAGAATTGACCCCAAGTGACATGCCATAAACTCTATTGTGGAAGATCATATCATTCCTCAAACTAGGAACTTGAAGAGTTCACATACTATATGGACCACATGGAAGAATCTATCTAAGACCTTGAATAAATTGAGAGAGTACTCTATTTGCATAACCAACTGTATGCCTTGATACTCGATGATAATGAAAATTTTTCTAACTATGTGGCCCACATACAAGATCTACACAACTAACTAGTTGTTCTTGGAGATACAATGGATCTGAAGGATTTGGTTTCTTTAAAAATCAATGTGTCGAGTGAGGTATTTCAACCTTTTGTAACTAATTTTAATGTTTCAAGAAGAACTAGAACAATTTACTTGATGGGCTTAGTGGCATGTTACTTAAAGAAGAACAATGATTGAATAGGTTCAAATGTAAAAGTTTTAATCAAGCACTTATTTGATGGGCTTAGTGGCATGTTACTTAAAGAAGAACAATGATTGAATAGGTTCAAATGTAAAAGTTTTAATCAAGCACTTATTGGTGAAATAACAAAGAAGAAAGGTCAAGGAAAGAAATTTGAGTAGATGAATTTTGATGAAGGAACTTTGTAGAGCATTAAGAAATTTCAGAGAAAGAATGTTTTGTGTTAACACTATAATAAGGAAGGACATTGTGATGGAGACTACTACAAGTGAAAGTGTGAGAAAAATATGAATAATTAATCTAATACGACAACAAAGAAGAAATTATACAAGAACATTGAGAAATGTGCATTGATCACATTTCTTGTTGTTACAAAGACTGTGAATGATGCTTGGGATGTGCAACGATATATGAATAGAATGTGTTATTAGTGTGGCAAGTTTGATCATATGCACATGGAGATATCAAGTTTGGAGATGGAAACACCCTCAAGATTGTTGGTGAAAGTGATGTATATATGTTAGTATATACATGTGAGGCACATGACGTCAGAGAAGTATTGTACATACATGGATTGAAGAAGAATATTCTATAAGTGAATTAATTGAATAAACTAAATTTAAAATTTTAATTTGAAGATGGAATTCATACGATAAAGGACATTAAAAAAGGATACATAGTCATAGTTTGAGGTTATGAAGAAGATGGTATTTATCAACTAGAAGCCAAAGTTGGTGCTAAGTGTGCATTGGTAGTAGCAGTGGACTCTAGTGGGTTATTCCACTTGAAGTATGGACATTTAAATTTCTTTAGTTTAACTTTATTGCATAAGTTGAATACGGTGCATGGAATACCAGAAACATAGAAGCCTACAATAATTTGTGGATCTTGTATTCTTGTCAAGAAAATGCGCAAGGGTTTACCTACTAGAAAAGTGTGGCACACGAAGTTCATATTGGAGTGGTACATACTAACTTGTGATGACTCATATGTTGGAGATAAGATGTATTTTATGACTGTCATGATGATGACACCATAAAGGTGTGCATTCACTTCTTAGATAAGATATCAAAGGCATTTGAAAGTTTCCAACAGTGAAAGGCTCTAGCGAAAAAGAAGAGTAAGGATATAAGATATAATAGTGGTGGAAAATGCAAACCAAGGGGTTTAATTCATTCTACAGAAAACATGGTATTAAGAGGTAGTTCACAACCTCTTATAAAACATACCATAATGGAGTTTCAAAGTGCAAGAATCTTATTATTTGAGACATGACACGATGCCTGTTGAAGTACCAAAATGTTGAATGGAAATTTGCAATGAAGCCTATACTTGTGTGGTATATCTTATCAATATAATTTTGACTAATGTTTCCATTTGGAATGTTACAAAAAAGGAAGCATGGAGTAGTCACAAGTCTATTATTAAACATTTGCATATATTTGGAGGCATATGTTATATGCATATTCCAAAAGAACAAGACAACTCAAATCTGTCCGATAGAGGGAACTAATGTATTTTGCTTGTATATGAGGAGTAATCAAAGGCATATAACTAATGTATTTTGCTTGTATATGAGGAGTAATCAAAGGCATATCGAATATGGCAGTTTGAGATTCAAAAATTTGTAACAAAGTGTAGTTTTTTATAGGATGAAGGTTGCATGATAGAATCTAAGTTTATTGATGTGTAGGTAATCATTATTGTTGATACTTTTGAAACACATGAATTACCTAAATCTGAATCAGAAATTGAGGAACATACTATAGTGCATATAGCACCCAAGTGGTCGATGAAGACATTTGATATTTTGGCACAGAACCTAAAATGTTAGACAAAAGGAAAACTAGAAGACAAAAGAAGAGAGAGAATGCATAGAAAAGTAAAGTGGAGTTGAAAAGAAGTTAGTGACTGGATTTATTAGCATAGAAGAACTAAAAATCTATGAAGAGGCAACATAGAATGTTGATAAGTGCAACACTATGCAATGAAAGATTGATTCTATTAAGAAAAATAGAACCTAGAGTTTGGTTGAATTGCTAGCAAAGAAAAGGTCAATTGGTTGTAGATGGATATTCAAAACTAAGTACAAGTATCAGGGTACTTTTGACAAGTATAAGACACAATCAATAGCCAAAGAATGTGTGCAGAAAGGAGAAATAAATTATGAAGAACCTTTTGCAATTGTAGCTAAGATGATAACCATAAGACCTATGCTATCTATTGAAACATTTTATAGTTACGTCGTTAATTAGATGGATGTCAAAAATGATTTTTTGAATGGATGGATAGATGAAACATGGAACAACCACCTAGATTCATAGAACCTAGTAAGGAGAATCTTCTATGTAAGTTGCATAGAGCATCACATGGGTTGAAGCAATCACCTAAATCTTGGTATACTCAAATTGATGAGCATTTTAGAGAAACAAGATTTCAAAGATGTGATGCATATTCAAATATGTGAAAACACTATAAGTGGAGGCTTATTATTAATCATTTTGTACGTTGATGATCTAGTTGTAACATGTAATGTTGAAGTTGATATTGAAGTAGTGAAGGACCTACTACACACTTTTGAGATTATATACTTTGGGGTGTTGCATTATTACCTTGGTATGGAAGAAGTTAGAAAGGATATTCTTGTCTCATTCTAACTATGCTAGTGACTTGATCAATAAATTGTGAATGGAAGATTGTAATGCTTGGTACACAACTGTGGATTTTGGAGAAAAACTAAGGATGATCCAAGGTCAACAACTTAAGCAACCCTATACAATAAACTTGTAGGTACCTTGATTTATCTAACAATTAATAGACCTAATATATGTTATGTAGTTGGTGTAGTATCTAGATATATGAAAGATCTAAGAGAAATTCACTGGAGACTAGCTAAAAGGATTTTAAGATACCTTAAAGGAATATTGAGTTGGGGATTTGAGTATTCCTAACAAACAAAAGATTTGAAATTAGTTGGATAAAATGCTTCTAATTGGGCTAGATGAATGAACAACATGAACTCGACATATAGTTTTGTATTTCATATTGGTTCAACTAGTATACCTTGGAGTAGAAAGGAGCAATGTACAACTTTTTTATATTCAATTAAGGCCTTGTACTATGCATGTTGAACACAACATTTGAAGAAGTTTGGATTAGGATACTTATGAAAGAAATTAGACTGATGTAGGAGAAGCTTATTGTTTTATTTTTCAACAATCACAGAGAAATTCAACTTGGCAAGAATGCAATTCTTCACCAATAGAGTAAGCATATTTAAGTTCACATTGATTGTTTAACACAATTGCATGAAGAAGGGAAAATTCAAATGAAACATTTGTTAGGATATTTAGACACTTAGGATTTATTTAAGATCGATTTGGTCTAATGTGTCTTTAGGTAAAAATGTGTTTCTTTAGTATGAATTTGTAGTTAGGTAATCCAACGGTCACAATATGTTCCCAAAATAGAGTGATCCAGTGATTCATATTCTCATCGATCTTAACGACTACATTGATCCATGGATTAACACCATATTAGTCCATGATCTCTATTTAAGAGCATGGAGGGTCATTTGCCGATGATCAATTGTGATAAAATCTCTTTTAAATCTCTCTATAATATTTTCTTTTGCATTAATAAATTGCTCCAAGTGGCCACGTTGGTTGGGGCTGTGGATGTTTCCCCATATGGGTTTTACCATGTAAAAACATCGGTGTGTTGATATTTGAAATGGTTGTGTGAGTGGTTAATGAAAGTGTTGGTCCTTTGTTGGAATAACTATGTTTTCAAACATGGTATCCAAGCACATTTGAAGACCCACTCCCATTGTAGATCGAGATCATGAAATCATGTTTCTACATCTATGGTTTCTTCCATTTTTGTACATTTCTGGGCTAAGACGATTATTCCATTATGTCTGGAGTGCTCGTTTAAGTTAGGAACATCTTTCGTTTCACTCAAAAAGGTTTATGTTTTCCCAAGATATGGCCATTTCAGTCAGATACAGAGGTATAAAGCTTGAATACACCCTTTTAATTTTTTACAGAGATAATATTTTGGTTTTATTTTGGTTTTCTATTTTTTATTTTTGAGTTTCTACTCTTTTTTATCTACGTTTTTTCTTTTCCCTGCGCCGTGTGTGATCTCGGTAAATTATAAACAAAG
Source organism: Picea engelmannii (assembly GCA_009831015.1). NCBI lineage: Eukaryota > Viridiplantae > Streptophyta > Pinopsida > Pinales > Pinaceae > Picea > Picea engelmannii. Next base: position 1,010,708 of record ML776711.1, on the reverse strand, counting down.
GGAAAATTTGCATTTAACCCTAGTTGTCATCGAGAAACATACTTTTTTTCTTGTGTGAAAATAGTTTTTTATGAGCACGATATCCAAGGTCATCTTCCATAACAACAACAACAACAACAACAAAACCCCCAATCCTCTTTCTAAACAATATTATATGTTTTGCACTAGCTCACTTGGTTAAAAGTTGTTTTATTAAGAGGTCTTGAGTTTAAGTTTATTTTTTTGTTACTTTTTTTTTTTAAATTCATGCATCCATTGTAAAGTGTATTTCACTTAAATTACAAAAGTGAATCACTATAAATAACTTTAATATTTTATTTTAAGTTATTTGTTTTGCGTGCAACTTTAATTTATAAAGTAACTTCATTGTAAAAATGTTCTTTCTTATTCTATAAAAATGGGTCACTTCATAAACAACTTATTTGTAAAAGTGATCTCACTTATTCTATAAAAATGGGTTACTTCATAAGCAACTTATTTGTAAAAGTGTTCTTGCTTATTCTATAAAAATGGGTCACTTCATAAGCAACTTATTTGTAAAAGTGAGGTTATTAGAAGGAGGGGTATCACCATGTGGACCAACTTCTACTTGCCACATGGCTCTTTGGTTATCGTTTATTTATTTTTTCAAAAGGGATTAACTTTCACATCCGAAGTCCATTTTCAATGTCTTTTTTTTAAACAACTTATTTTTTCGAGAGAATTCTATCTAGACCATCGGTTTCATATTTTAAATCCATATTCTCTACATATTTAATATGGATTCTCCCAGTGATATTTTGCTTATTAGTACCAACTACTTCTCATGGAAACCCATATGGATGATGTATAAAGAAGTAAAGGATTTTACCAAATTACCTTGGGAAAATAACTAGAACTCGTTGATGATGAAAATAACGTCAAATGGGAAAACAAGAATGATAAATCATGTGGAATGATCAAAATGTCCATCTCTCTTGATTTAATGTTTCACCTTCAACGAATTGATGACCATGATGATGCTTGGGCAAAGCTTGAAGCTGTGTTTGGTAAACACAATATTATTTGAGATCACTTGAGATCACCAATTGGAGAATTAGTTACAACCTTAAGTCCAAATGATTTTCCTTGCATTGAATATTACTTATCTAAGTTCAAAACACTTAGAATGTTATGTATAGAATACAAGATAGATCTTTTAGAAGATCGATGCATACATGTTATTCTTGCTAAGCTTGGTAGTGCATATTCTATTTTTATATCTACCTTTTATGCCACCAGAGAAGTTCTAGGGAGCGCTTATAAAAAAACCCTCTCTTTAGTCCTTTTGTGATTCTCTGATTCAAGACCAAGATAATCTTCTACAACTTGGATTGATTAGCACTATAGGTACATCCAACAAAGCCTTAATGGCCCAAAAGAAAGATAAATCCAAGATTCTGAAGAAGCAACATCCTTGCCACAACAATAAGAAAAGCAAGGGCCCCAAACCCTCTCATCCAACTTCCTCTCCTAATGGTGACAACGGAGAAAAATCTAAAAGTAAGAAAATTGGTGACAAACATTGCAACTTTTGTGGGAAAGATGGTCATACAGAGTCCAAATGTTTTAATAAGATGGAAGCTTTAGAAGTAACGATGTAGAATCACAACATCAATATTGATTCTTCTTCTTCTTCTCATGGACTTGCACTTTCTACTTATTTTTTCTCCTTCGATGCAATTTCTATTTCTTCTTTTGATGAGTGGCTTATTGATTATGTAGCATCTTATCATATGGCTAAGGATAATGGCATATTTTCTTTTCTAAATGAATGTAACACCAATAAAATATTTGTTGGTGATGATAGATATCTTAGTGTTGTAGGGTCTAGAACAGTTTAGGTAGATAATGGTCATTTCAATGATGTATTATATGTTTCAAGTCTTTCCTACAACCTTATATTAGTATATCAAATCACTCATTCAGGTGAAGGTAAACTGTAGAGTTTTCACATAACCAATTTATAATCAAGGATCTAAAAGATCCTAAACATGTTCTCGCATATGGAATTGTTGATGATATTACCAGGTTGTACAATTTTGACAACTTTGGGTCATCATATTTTCCATCAATGTTTGTTTCTCATAACGATGACTTAAGAAAACTTTGGCATGAGCGGTTTGGCAGTCTAAACTATCGCTCATTGCAACAAACTATGTAATCAATAGATGGAGACTAGTTTTCCTCTTGTTTTTTGCAGAGATGGTGTTTTTGCTAGTTGTGTTCTCAACAAACATCATCGGAATTTTTTTGACAAATGTGCCTCTTGGCACACCTTGGCCCCCTTGCAGCTTGTTCAAAATGACTTGTGTGGTCCATTTTTTTCTCCTCCTTTTTCTGGGTGCAAGTATTTCTTAACCTTCATTGATGACTTTTTCAAATGCACTTGGGTTTACTTCTTAAAACTTAAGAGCGAAGTGTTTGAAAAAAATTTGGCCTATAAGGTCCTTGTAGAAAAACAATCTAGTCATCAACTTTAAAGGTTAAGAACAAATAATGGAGGTGAATACGTGAACACCAATTTTACAAGTTACTACATTGCACAGGGCATCCAAATGCAACACACTATTCCATATACACCACAACAAAATGGTGTTGTTGAGAGAAAGAATCGCACATTTAAAAAAATAACTAATTGCATGGTTCAATCTAAAGGATTAATTCTAAAGTATTCCACGAAATCCATTAACTGTGAAAATTACATAGTAAATCACACTCCCTCAAAATCTCTTAAAAATATAACACCGGAAGAAGCATGGAATAAAATTAAGTCAGATGTAAGCCACTTCTGTGTATTTGGAAGTGTAGCATGGGCTCACATTCCCGATGAGAAAATGAAATATTTATATTCTAAAAGTGAGAAGTGTATTTTTGTTGGTTATTATGAAAATGTCAAAGGTTACAAACTTCTTCAACCTCATTCAAATGAAATTATTATTCGAAGAGATGTTAAATTTGATGAAAATCTCTTGGCCCATGAGCCTAATTCGACGTTTGTGCCTTATTCAGCCTACAATCCATCTTCGACGTTTGTGCCATGTTATGTTCCTATTTTGGTTTCTTCTTCTTTAGATGATGACAATGAGGATGAAAATTTACCTCTGCCTGCTCACCTTCCTCTAGATGAGTCCATTGAACAAGAACCGAAACCAACACCACTACTTCTTAGACGGGTCCATTCAACATGAGAAGCAACTGGTGATCTTGCCAGTGATCCTTCTGTTAATGTTTATGCCATTATTATAGTTCTTTGCATTTCAATAGATAAGAGCATCATAAGAACAAGATCACTGAGAAATACACATTCACAAGAGACACAACATTTATCCTGGGAAACCCTCTAGGGGAAGAAAACCCAAAAAAACTTCCTTATCATAAATAACTTAAACAATGTTCAAGAGATAACTCCAACCAATACAGATAGTCCTCCCCAAGAGATGCGCCACTCTTCTTCTCCTCTCTCTAGTAATTGCAGCTTGCCTCATAAGAGAAATGAGCAAGTGAGTTGTGTGTTAGAAGTGAGGTGCTAGCCTCCTATATATACAAAACTAGCATGTGTGAAAGGTCACCACTGGCAGGGTCGACCTCTCACTCTGGGTGGGTAAACCCACCTTTAATTAATTCTGGGTCTTCCATAATAATTGTTGGGGTCGAATTCTTATTCTGCCCTTTATAATTGTCCAATGACCAATCCACAAAAGGGGATTTGGTCCTTATACAATTACCGACATGATTAATCCACAATGGGCATTAATCTAATAACAATAATAATAATAATGACATGATTAATCCACAATGGGGATTTAATCCAATAATAATAAGAATGCTCTTCGCAGTTACATTATTTCAACACTCCCCCTTAACAAGAAGGGTATTCTTCATCAGTATCAGGCGAGAGAGTTCTGCATCATCAATGGCATCTGGAGGATAGTATCGTTAATATCATCTTGAAACATTGGCTATCACATTTACGAGTCATCAGAAGTTTTCTTCATCAGCAACATCATCATTCTCGAAAGAATGCTATCATCATCTGCATCAAATATGTATCAGTAAAAATGATACCTCATCACAGCACTAGGCTAGCACATCACAGTACTACACTAGCTCAATGTCACAGCGGTTAAGCTGATAGCTCAGTTTCAGTCACATCTTTCTTTACGTCTAACAACTAGGTCAGAAGCATGACGCATCTTTATTTACATCTAACAATGAGGTCAGAAGCAAGGAACACATCAACATCTCGCTTTATGTCTAACAACAAGGTCAGAAGCGAGCAATCATCTTGCTTTACATCTAACAACTAGGTCAGAAGCATGACTCATCTTGCTTTACGTCTAACAACGAGGTCAGAAGAAAGGATCACATGGCGTCATGCTTTACGTCTAACAGCGAGGTCAAAAGCATGACTCATCTTTCTTTACGTCTAAAAGCGAGGTCAGAAGCAAGGATCACACGACGTCATGCTTTACGTCTAACAACGAGGTCAGAAGCATGACTCATCTTGCTTTACGTCTAACAACTAGGTCAGAAGAAAGGAATACATCTACTCCCCCTTTCAGGGAGGGTCCTTTCGGACAATACCAAGCTTATCTCGAAAGTGTTCAAAATTTACACGAGATAGAGGCTTAGTCAACACATCAACAACCTGTTCATCCATGCTAATGTACTGGAGCTTCAAGGCTCCTCTCTGTACCATGTCACGGATGAAATCATAGCGGATCTCTATGTGCTTCGACCTGTCGTGGAACACAGGATTCTCTGTCATTTTAATGCAGCTTTGATTGTCACATAGAATCGCGGTTGCTCTCATTTCCAAATCAAATAGGCCTGTTAGAAACTTTCGAAGCCATATAGCTTCACAGCTAGCAGAACATGCGGCAATGTACTCTGCTTCCGCTGTGCTGAGAGAAATACTGGATTGCTTCCTACTCTGCCACGAGATCATAGCTGATCCCAAACCGAAATAGCATCCGGAAGTTCTTTTTCTGTAAACAATGCTTCCTGCCCAATCTGCATCAGTATATCCACTCAATGTGAAGTCATGATCTCCATCATAGCTGAGACCATAGTCCATTGTAACTTTAAGGTGCCTCATCACATGTTTTGCAGCCACTAAATGAACACATCTGGGCTCTACCAGAAACTGACTCAAGGTGTTCACTGCAAAACAGATGTCTGGTCTGGTGTTCATCAC
>ML776711.1:963189-1003802 GCA_009831015.1 Picea engelmannii | reverse complement strand
GAGGATGATGGCATTGGGCCACACACGTCTGAATGGATGAGTTCCAATGCTCCTTCTTCTTTGTTGTCCCTCTTTGGAAAAGGGTTCTTGATGTTCTTCCCTTGCGCACATCCATTGCATATGCCTTCCTGATCAACCTTGAGCTATGGTAAACATGTGACAACTTTGCATATGTATGGTAGCGCCTTGTAGTTGATGTGGGCCAATATTCTATGCCAAAGTTCGCATGAGTTATCGATGGCATGGGTCATAGCAGTTTCTAGGTGACCCTTTAGCTTATATAAACCATTTTCTTCACTTCCGATGATGATTGCTTCATTTAAGGTTTCTCCCTTATCCCACATAAGAACTTCTCCATCTATGAAGGCAACTCTATAGCCTTTCTTGTCTAAAGCTGATATGGAGAGTAAGTTCTTCTTTAGGCCTGGTACATAAAGTACGTCCTTCATTGTTATTGAGTTTTAAGAATCTAGCTTGTAGTTTGATTCTCCTATTCCCTTGATGGGATATTGATAATCATCTCCAAGAGTTACTTTCTGAGAAAACTTCTTTTTTGAAATACAAGAGAGAGTATTTTTCTTACCCGTCATGTGTTTTGAAGCACCACTATCAATGAGCCATGTGTCCTCTCCAGGTGATACAGATCTTGAGAGAGCTGAGATCAAGACATGGTCCTTAATCATCTTCATAGGTGGTTCTTCATCTTCGGCAATGTGAGCATGTTGCCTTTTGTGCTTCCTCTTGTACTCTTCTCTTATGACTGGACAATTATTCGTCTTGTGTCCCATCTTATCACAATGATAGCATTGTATAGATGAGAGATCTCGTCCCTTGCGTTGTCCTTTCTTCTGAAAATTTCTTGAATGAGATTCTTGATTGTTGAATTTGTTTGATGGTTGCGGTTCTCTCTGAGATTCCCTTTTGAAGTAGGGTTTCTTCCTTCCTCCTTTTGTATGAGTAGCTAGGGCTTGATCATCGTTCCTTGCTAGTAGTGCTTCACGGTTGGCTACCCTTGTCTCTTCTTGGGTGCATTCTTCCCATAGGCTTTCAAACTGTAGTTTCTCCTTTCTGCCACATATTGACTGGATGAAAGCATCCCAAGGTCTTGCGAGACCATTTAGGGCGGTTATTACAAATTCGTCTTCGTCGATGGTGTCTCCAATCTCTTTCAACTGTTCTTTTATTTTGGATATTCGGGAGAAATATTCTTGAATCATTTTTCCTTTCTGCATATTGGTATTCTTCAACTGAGTTATGAGATTCATCTTTTGATTGATGTTCTTTCCTTCATATAGTTTGCTTAGAGAATCAATCATCTCCTTCAGAGTTTTCTTTGACAATACATATGGGATCAGGTGGTCTTTGATTGAATCTGCAATGATTCTCTGAGCCCTGATTGAGTCCTTCTGATGCTTTGCTTTCTCTACGGAATCTTCAGGTTCCTGCACTTCTTCTTTGATAAATCTTGATAGATCATTCTCTGCAAGGATCAAACCGATCCTATACTTCTAGGCACAGAAGTTGTCTATGCCTTCTAGTTTCTCAACAAGCTTTGTGCTTGCAGACATCTTGTACTTGCGGCAACAAAAAAAACCAAAAATTGAAAATGCTCAAAATCAAATTTTGACCTTACCAGGAGGTGCGCTTGGCTAAGGCAAGTAGCCTGGTGTACTCAGATCTGAGAAAATTCAAATTTTACCTCGTCAAATCTGATCTGCGGATTTCTGGACTGGTGCTTCTGGTACTTCTGGTACTGGTTTTTTGGTACTTCTGGTACTTTTGTGAAACTAGGTTTTCACTTTCTGGGAGATCCAGCCACTAAAAAGGTGCACTCTAGGTGCCAAATTGATCCTTGGGGAGGGCACAACTTTCTAGGAGGTTAGGGAGCTGAAAAGAGATACTTTTTCAAAACCCTAATTTACAGGTGCTGCAGCAGTGGCATTTTTCTCTTGCAAATAGCGTTTCCTTCAGGTTGGCTCTGATACCATGTTAATGTTTATGCCATTATTATAGTTATTTTCATTTCAATAGATAAGAGCATCATAAGAACAAGATCACTGATAAATACACATTCACAAGAGACACAACATTTATCCTGGGAAACCATCTAGGGGAAGGAAACCCAACAAAACTTCCTTATCATAAATAGCTTAAACAATGTTCAAGAGATAACTCAAACCAATACAGATAGTCCTCCCCAAGAGATGCACCACTCTTCTTCTCCTCTCTCTGGTAATTGCAACTTGCCTCATAAGAGAAATGAGCAAGTGAGTTGTGTGTTAGAAGTGAGGCGCTAGCCTCCTATATATACAAAACTAGCACGTGTGAAAGGTCACCACGGGCAGGTCCGACCTCTCACTCTAGGTGGGTAAACCCACCTTTAATTAATTCCGGGTCTTCCATAATAACTGTTGGGGCTGACTTCTTATTCTGCCCTTTATAATTGTCCGATGACCAATCCGCAAAAGGGGATTTGGTCCTTATACAATTACCGACATGATTAATCCACAATGGGGATTAATCCAATAACAATAATAATAATAATGACATGATTAATCCTCAACGGGGATTTAATCCAATAAGAATAAGAATGCTCTTCGAAGTTACATCATTTCAACATTAGAAACATTCACAGTTCCAACTAGCCTCTCCTCTTTTGGCTCAAGTTTCAAAGACTCATGATCTAGAGACATTTGTAGAAACTTCAGGTCATCTAGATTGGGATACAACAATGAATGAAGAGTATCATTATTTAATGGCCAATGATACTTGGGATCTTATACCTCTTCCGAAAGGAATAAAATTTGTCCAATGTAAATGGGTGTACAAAAATAATTATGCATCATATGTAACTGTTGAAAGACACAAGGTCTGGTTAGTTGCAAAAGGGTTCTCTCAAGTTGAAGGCGTTGAATATAATGAAACCTTTTCCTTTGTAGCCAAAATGAATTCCATCTTCCTTGTTCTTTCCCTTGTTTCCTCACATAAATGGGAGGTCCATCAGATGGATGTTAAATCCACCTTCTTGCATAGGGATTTGCAAGAAGAAATCTACATGGAAAAAACTCATGGCTATGTCCATAATGAATCCAACCTTGTTTGTTTCCTTAAGAAATCTCTTTATGGTCTTAAGCAAGCTCCTCGAGCTTGGTATGCCAAAATTGACAACTTTCTTCTTGATACAAACTTTTCTAGATGTCATTATGACTCTAATGTATATACCAAGAAAGTAGGAATCCATCTCATAATCCTTGTTCTTTATGTTGACGACCTTATCCTTATTGGTAGTGACCCAAAATTTTTGACCCATGTGAAATCCATCCTTAAGAACAAATTTGAAATGACAGACTTAGGCTATTTGCACTATTTCCTTGGCCTCCAAGTATTGCAAACCAAGGAATGAATCTTTCTTTTTGAGTCTAAGTATGATTGTGACATTTTTTGTTGCTTTCACAAGGAAGAATATAAACCAACCCCTTCTCCCTTTCAATCTGGACTCAAAATTGTTGCCACCTAGGCTTCTCCCGAAGTTGATGCCACTTTGTACCATTAGTTAGTTGGTAGCCTCTTATACTTGACTCATACTTGTCCTGATCTTTCCTTTGTTGTTGGACCGTCTTGTTGCTCGATATATGAAAACACCCCATGAAAGCCATTGTAAATCAACTAAAGGGATGCTTAAATATGTACGGGGTATAATTTAGTTCAAGATATATTACAGTTCATGTGGGACGCTTTTATTGGTTAGTTTCACTGATTTGGATTTGGCGAGTGACCCTGATGATTGAAATTCTACTAAATGTTATGCTTCCATCCTTGGTTTAGGAACTATCACTTGGGCCTGTAAGAAACAACATGTTATTTCTCTTTCTTCAACATAATTAGAGTATCGAGCAAAAGTTAATTCTAGTCAAGAAGCCTTGTGGCTTCGACAGATCCTTTCAGAGTTTTGATTCTAGTAGTATCATCCAAAACCCCTATGGTGCGACAATCAAAGTGCCATCAAAATTGCCAAAGACCCAATTCAACATCAACACAACAAACACATCGAGCTACACATGCACTTCATATGAAATCTCATTCATGATCAAGTTATTGAAGTTCTTTTTTTCCCTACAGAATATCAAGTTGCATAATTTTTCACAAAGTCTCTTACATAAACAAAGTTTTCCAAACTTCGATCTATGCTAAAAGTTCATGAAATTGTCATTAAGGGGGGATAGGCTCTAATGCCTCCTTCCTTCTCCTGTTGTGTCACCTTTGTAAATCCTTCAATCCTATCCCAAGTTGTTCTAAAGGTGGGATGTTAGGATATTTAGACACTTAGGAGTTAGTTAAGATCAACTTGGTATAATGTGTCATTAGGTAAAAGTGTGTTTCTTTAATTTGCATTAGTATGCATTTGTACTTAGATAATCCAATGGTCACGATATGTTCCTGACATAGAGCGATTCGATGGTTCATATTCTCCTCAATCTTAACAACTACATTGATCCATGGATTAACGCCCGATTGGTCCATGATCTCTATTTAAATAACATGGAGGGTCATTTTTCGATGACCGATTTTTAGAAACTCTCTTGTAAATCTATTTGTAATATTTTCCTTTGCATTAATAAATTGTTCCAAGTGGCCACACTGGCTGGGCTGTGGATGTTTCCCCACAAGGTTTTTACCACGTAAAAATATCAGTGTGTTGATCTTTGATTTGGTTGTGTGAGCAATTACTGAAGGTCTTTGTGTTCGAAAACAAAGGTATTCCAACAGAGGATGAACACCTTTAGTAACCACTCACATAACCAGATCAAAGATCAAAACACCAATGTTTTCACGTGGTAAAACCCCTACGGGGAAACATCAATGACCCCAGCCAACGCGACCACTTGGAGCAGTTTATTAATGCAAAAGAAAAAGATTACAGAGAGATTTTAAAATAGAGTTTCTCACAATCAATCATTGACAAATGACCCTCCATGCTCTTTAAATAGAGATCATGGACCAATCAGGTGTTAATCCACGAATCAATGGCCGTTAAGATCGAGGAGAGTATGAACCGTTGGATCACTCTATGTCGGGAACATATCGTGGCCGTTGGATTTCCTAACTACAAATACATACTAATGCATACTAAAGAAACACACTAGAAAACACACTTTTACCTAACGACACAACAGACCAAGTAGATCTTAACTAACTCCTAAGTGTCTGAATATCCTAACATCCCCCCTTAAGAAAAACTTGGGGTAGGATTGAAGGATTTACAATAGTGACAAAATATGAGAAGGAAGGAGGCATTAGAGCCCATCCCCCCTTGATGAAAACTTCCTGAACTCCTAACATAGATCGAAGTTTGGAAAAATTTGCTTATGTAAGAGACTTTGTGAAAATGTCTGCAACTTGATCTTCTGTAGGGAAAAAGAGCACTTCAATAACTTGATCATGAATGAGCTTTCTGATGAAGTGCATGTGTAGCTCGATGTGTTTTCTACGCTGATGTTGAACTGGGTCTTTGGTGAGCTTGATGACACTCTGATTTTCACACCAAAGGCTGGTTAGATGCTGGTGCTGGAATCCAAACTCTGAAAGGATCTGTCGAAGCCACAGGGCTTCCTAAATTTCATTTACCGTTGCTCGGTACTCTACTTCTATTGAAGAAAGTGCAATAGCCTATTGTTTCTTATAGGCCCAAGTGACAGGTCCTGAACCAAGGCTGAAAACATAACCTGCAGTAGACTTCCAATCATCAGGGTCGTCGACCAAATCTGAATCAGTGAAACCAACCAATAAAGGAGCCCCCCCCTGAACTGTAATGTATCCCGAACTAAACTGTACCACGAACATAGCGAAGTATCCTTTTAGCTTCTTTCCAATGGCTTTCATGGGGCGTCTGCATATACCAAGAAACAAGACCAAGATCAAAGGAAAGATTAGGATGGGTATGATTCAAGTATAAGAGGCTACCAACTAATTGATGGTACAAGGTGGCATCAACTTCAGGAGAAGTACAGGTGGAAGTAAGCTTGACTCCAGACTGGAAGGGAGAAGGGGTTGGTTTACAATCGTCCATGTGAAAGCAATGAAGAAGGTCATGAGCATACTTAGACTAGGAAAGAAAAATTCCTTCATTGGTTTGCAAAACTTGGAGGCCAAGGAAATAGCACAAAAATCCTAAGTCTGTCATTTCAAATTTCTTCGTAAGGATGGTTTTCACATGGTTTAAAAGTTTTGAGTCACTACCAGTAAGGATAAGGTCATCAACATAAAGGACAAGGATTATGAGATGGCTTCCTACTTTCTTGGTATAGACATTAGGATCAGAATGGCATCTAGAGAATCCAGTGGCAATAAGAAAGGTGTCCATTTTGGCATACCAAGCTCGGGGATCTTGCTTGAGACCATAAAGAGATTTCTTAAGGCGACAAACAAGGCTAGAGTCATTCTAGACATAGCCAGGAGGTTGTTCCAAATATCCATGCAAGAAGGCAGATTTAACATCCATCTGATGGACCTCCCATTTATGTGAGGAAGCAAGGGCAAGAACAAGGCGAATGGAATTCATTTTGGTTACAAGGGCAAAGGTTTCATGATAGTCAATTACTTCAACTTGGGAAAATCCTTTGGCAACTAAAAGAGCATTGTGTCTTTCAAAACTTCCATATGATGCATACTTAGTTCTGTAGACCCATTTACATCTAACAAGTTTTCTTCCTTTTGGAAGAGATACAAGATCCCAAATATCATTTTCCATTAAATAACAATACTCTTAATTCATTGTTGTATCCCAATCTGGATGACCTGAAGCTTTTGCAAATGTCTTTGGATCATGATTTTTTGAAACTTGAGCCAAAAGAGAAGAGGCTCGCTGGAACTCTGAACGTGTCCAACGTTGATCTGAAGGATCACCGACAAGATCACCAGATGCTTCTCGTGTTGAACGGACCCATCTAGGAAGCGATGGAGTTGGTGTTGGTTCAGGTTCAAAGGACTCATTTGGAGGAGGGTGAGCAGGCGGATGTGGATTTCATCCTCACTGTCATCATCTGAAGAAGAAACTAGATCATAAGAAGGCACAAACGATGAAGATGGATTGCAGGCCGAAGAAGGCACATCCGTCGAATTAGGCTCGCAGGCCAAAGAAGGCACACACGTCGAATTAGGCTTGTAGGCCAAGAGATTTTCATCAAATTTAACATCTATTATAATAATAATTTCATTACAATGTGATTGAAGAAGTCTGTAACATTTGACATCTTCAGAATAACCAACAAATATACACTTCTCACTTTTAGGCTGCAATGCTTTCCTTTCCTCATCAGGAATGTGAGCCCATGCTATACTACCAAATACACGGAAGTGACTTACATATGGTTTAATTTTAGTCCAATCTTCTTCCGGTGTTATATTTTTAAGAGCCTTTGTGGGAGTGTGATTTACTATGTAATTTTCACAGTTGATGGCTTCCGCCCAATACTTTAGACTTAATCCCTTAGATTGGATCATACAATTATCCATTTCTTTTAATGTGTGGTTTTTTCTCTCAACAACACCATTTTGTTGTGGTGTATATGGAACAATGTGTTGCATTTGGATTCCCTGTGCAGTGCAGTAATTTGTAAAATTATTGTTCACATATTCGCCTCCATTATCTGTTCTTAACCTTTGAATTTGATGTCTAGATTGCTTTTCTACAAGGGCCTTGTAGGACAAAAACTTGTCAAAAACTTCGCTCTTAAGTTTTAAGAAGTAAACCCAAGTACGTCTGGAAAAGTCATCAATGAAAGTTAAGAAATACTTGCACCCAAAAAAATAAGGAGAAGAAAGTGGACCACACAAATCACTGTGAACAAGCTGCAAAGGACCTGAGGCATGCCAAGAGGCACGTTTTTCAAAACTATCCCAATGATGTTTTTCGAGAACACAACCGACACAAACACCATCTCTGCATGAAACAAGAGGAAGACCAGTCACCATCTGTTGATTACATAGTTGTTGCAATGAGTGATAGTTTAGATGACCAAACCGCTCATGCCAAATTTTGCTTAAGTCATCGCTATGAGCAATAAAAACTGATGAAAAAGATGATGACCCAAAGTTGTCAAACTTGTACAACCTGGTAATATCATCATCAATTCTAGTTGCAATAACATGATTAAGATCTTTTAGATCCTTGATTACAACTTGGTGAGGTGAAAACTCTACGGTTTTACCTTCACCTGAATGAGTGATTTGATATACTGATAGAAGGTTACAAGAAAGACTTGGAACACATAATACATCATTGAAATGACCATTTTCTACTTGTAGTGTTCTAGATCCTTCAACACTAAGAGATCTATCATCACCGACAAATATTTTATTGATGTTACATTCATTTAGAGTAGAAAATATGTCTCTATCCTTAGCCATATGATAACTTAGATGCTCCAGAATCAATAAGCCACCTATCAAAAGTAGAAGTAGAAGGTGTATTGAAGGAGAAACCAGAAGCAGAAAGTGCATGTCCATGAGAAGAAGAAGAAGAAGTAGGATCAATACTGATGTTGTGCTTCTTCATCGCTGCTTCTAAAGCTACCATCTTCTTGAAACATTTGGACTCATCATGACCATCTTTATCACAAAAGTTGCAATGTTTGTCAGTCTTCTTATTTTTATATTTTTCTCCTTTGTCTCCATCCGGAGAAAAAGTTGTTTGAGTGGGTTTGGGACCCTTATATTGCTTGTTGTTGTGGCGAGGATGTTGCTTCTTGGGATTCTTGGGTTTATCTTTCTGTTGGGCAACTAAGGCTTTGTTGGTGGTACCTGCAGTGTCGATCACTCCAATTTGTACAAGCTTATCTTCCTCTCTAATCAAAGCAACACAAAAGGACTCAAGAGTGGGTTTTTCATAAGATTTCCCTAGAGCCTCTCTCATGGAATAAAAGGTAGTTACAAACACAGAATATGCACTACCTAGCTTAGAAAGAATAAGATAGATGCAACGCTCTTCCTCCATTTTTACCTTACATTCTTCACATAAAATTATGAGTGTTTTAAACCTAGATAGATAGTCTCCAAGGCAAGAAAAATCACTTGGATTCAAGGTCAGTACTTGATTTTCTAACTGTTGTTCTCGAATAATATTGAGTTTACCAAACACATATTCAATCTTGTCTCAAGCTTCTTCAGGGTCATCAATTTCTTGGAGGTGGTATCTTAAATCGGGAGAGATGGACATTCTGATTAGTCCACGTGCTTCATCACTCTTATTAGCCCATTTGGATTTCTTATAATCATCAATGGGTTCTTTTTTCTTTCCCAAGATAATCTGGTACAAGCCTTTACTTCTTAATAAATATTCCATATGAGATTTCCATTGGAAGTAGTTGTTGCTGGTAAGCAAGACATTACTTGTAGAAGCCATATTACATATACAGATAATGTGGATTTAAAAACTGAAACTGATGATCTGGATGGAAATATCTCAAAAGTTATGCAGTTTAAAAAAAAAAAACGGCACTGAAAACGGACTTCCGATGTGAGAGTTATGCCCTTTTCAAAAAAGGCATAAACGATAACCAACTCACCACGTGATAGTATAAGTTTCTTTATGAAGTGACCCACTTTTATAAAGAGAAGTGGGGATCACTTTTACAATGAAGTTACTTTATAACAGAAAAGATGCATGCAAAATAAATAAATCTAAAATAAAATATTAAAGCTACTTATAGTGATTCACTTTTATACTTGAAGTGAAATACACTTTACAATTTTAGCATGAACTTTTAAAAAAAAGTAACAAAAGAGAGACTTGAACTCAAGACCTCTTACTTAATAAGGCAATTTTTAACCAAATGGTCTAACAAAACATATTGTAATGTTCAGAAGGAGGATTGGGGTTGTTTTTGTTGTTGAAGACGGCCTTGGAGAGCGTGCTAAAAAAAACTCTTTTCACATAAGAAATAAATTTCGCTTCTCGATGACAAGAGTTAGATCTCGGTTAGCTTACCCTGAAGATGCACATTTTCCTATCTGTTTCTGATTTGCTGAGATCGCATAGGGCATGGGGCAAAGAGAATACACAGATCTAAAAGAGTAGCAACTCGGAAATAAAAAAATACAAACTGAAAAAAAACCAAAATAAAACTTTGTAGAAATTTAAAAAATGTGTATTCAGTGTTTATACATCCGGATACGACTGTAATGGTTGTATCTTGGGAAAAAAAAAACCTTTTCGAGTGAAACGAAAGTGTTCTTGAATGAAACGAGTGCTTTGGACGCAATGGACTAGAAATGTACGAAAATGACAGAAAATGGAGATGAGGCAAATCGACTTCACGATCTCGATCTACAACAGCAGCGGGTCTTCAAACAGGCTCTGATACCAAGTTCGACAACACAGGTATTCCAACAGAGGAAAAACACTTTAGTAACCACTCACATAACCAGATCAAATATCAACACATCGATGTTTCACGTGGTAAAACCCCTATGGGGAAACATCCACGGCCCCAACCAACGCGACCACTTGGAGCAGTTTATTAATGCAAAAGAAAAAGATTACAGAGAGATTTTACAATAGAGTTTATCACAATCGATCATTGGCAAATGACCCTCCATGCTCTTTAAATAGATACCATGGACCAATCAGATGCTAAGCCATGAATCAATGGCCGTTAAGATCGAGGAGAGTATGAATCGTCAAATCACTCTATGTCGGGAACAAATCGTAACCGTCGGATTTCCTAACTACAAATGCATACTAATGCATACTAAAGAAACACATTAGAAAACACACTTTTACCTAACGACACAATAGACCAAGTAAATCTTAACTAACTCCTAAGTGTCTAAATATCCTAACACTTTGTCCTATGTTGGAATATTGGTGTTGTCGAACAACATTACAACACAATTGAACAATTCAATGATATCTTTACTAAGCCATCAAAGAAATATAACTTTAATAAGTTCATAGCAATGCCAAGAATGAAAAATAATGATTTTTCATTAAGGGTGAGTGTTAGAAATGATAATGAAAAAATAGATGTAGATATATTAATGACATATAGATTGATGAAGCTTTCCACGTAGAGGTTTTTTGTTTAGCACAAACAAAGTGAGATTCACAATCATGCCAAAGTTATCACATCATCATTTTTGGATTCATGCATGTGTTGATGATATGGAATCCTTTCTTGGAGCCATTATGACTTGTGCACACAAGTTGGTTGGTAAATTAAAAAATGGTACCCGAAGATCCACAAGTGAACTTCATCACCCTCACACTTTTAAACTTGAATTAAGGAAACCATTGACACAATTAGCATTTGACACATCTAACCTTAATCATTGAAATTATTATATATACAATGACATGATGTATGACATGATGTATGGACAATGATGAAGAGATGGGATGAACAAAGTAAGGTGAAGAGTGAGCAAAGTGTTGTAAAACATTTGTGATCCATAGGATATAATGAATTTTTTTTGTAGTGAGCCCAAGAGATATAAGTTAATACAATGGATATTGCTAAAATAGGGGAACTATTGTACCTTATATAACTTCTTCATATGTATCACATATTTTCAATTAATAAAGTTGTATTTTTTGCACAATATTTTGTGAGTTATCATTGTGATGATTGACATACATTTACTTTAAGTTCATATGAAATTATCTATGTCGACATATGAAAAATTTATTAACAAAGTTGTAGTGATCTTATTAACATCATTGGATATCTCTATAAGAGGAGCTTGTTGTGTTGTATTTAGTTGAATAAATTGTGTGACTTGAAAATATGTTATTACAGGTGGTCGGGATCGAGACCCAAAAGCAGCAATAGCAAAGACAGGAGCAGGAGCATAGGCTAGGGCAGAGGCAAAGCCTGTTTCTTACCGGGCATCAGAAACAAAGGCAGCATCCGGGCCAGTTCCAGCTTCTCCACCACCTTGTCCAATTCCAGTTGTTTACTTCGAATAAGTTTATATGGTTTTTTAAGTTCCAGTCGTTGACCCAGAACCATCAACTATACCTTACCCAGCAGCAGTAGCACCAGCAACAAATAGGGAAGCCGGCCGGGAGGAACGAGGACTGGGAAGCGCTAGCGTCTACTCTACTTTCCCTGTCACTACTTCTTACTTTTACTCGCACCCAGTATTTCCACCCACTACATTTATATCCGTAAACAGGTAACCTGCGCCTGCCTTACCTACTACTGATGAAGCTTCGGGGTCTACTACGGGCCTATTCTACTGCTAGGGCTGATTTAATTACTAAGGTTGAGAGTGCTTATCAAAGTGTGCAACACATTGACAAGCATGTCTTAGAAAGGATAAGATCTTCACAAGAGCTCAACCACACTTAACAATTCCTTATTTCCAATATATAAAGAAATCACATTGTTCAATTGTAACCATCATTCTACACACACACACACACACACATATCTATCTATCTATATATCTATCTATCTATATATATATATATATATATATGTATGTATGTATGTATGTATGTATGAATTATATGGCCTTTTTGTCCTTTTATTTTTACAATGACTTCTCAAAACAACAATTTGGTCTATTACAAAGAATTTATTTGACAACATAATCAAAATATTTTGGTGAAGAAAATTTGCAAGCAATTGATTGAAAGTGACATCTAAGAACCAAAATATCCAGTAAACGAAAGTAAATTAAGATAAAATGCAAATAAACTTCAAATAGGTTTCATAGACACTCACAGTGCCTAAGAAATGTAAAGACACCTCTCTTTAATATTCAAAATTACAATATAAATATCTCTTTTTACCAATTGACTCTTGTAGTGCCCCTTTCAATCTCACTCCTTGTCTATTTCTAAAGCACAATAAATATTTTGTTGCAAACCTCATAATATCTATAATGATAATTGATAATACAATGCATCAACTATTTGTATTCGACTTCCATGTACCACTCCTAAATTGATGTTACCTTCCTTTGACCCACATGTCCTACACTAGGTCCATTTCATTTCCACACAACTACTTACATAATTAAACATCTTACTAACAACTGTTAATAATGTTAAGGCACTAATTTACCTTGTTAGGAACAATATGAATAAAGGGCTTCAACTAAGCATCCAATTTAATTTGATTTTCCTTTATTCAAACTACATTGTACATTAGTTAAATACTTCTCTTAATTGATTTTGACCATGTATTGACCGTAGCTTGAAATCCAAACCTTTTTGAAGAAAACTGTGGAAAATCTTGAAAAAAATCGTGGCAAATATTACAATAGATGCATAGTTGATAAACTCCAAAAGGACCAATTTGTTATGCTATAGAAATTATTGATAATCAAATCCAACAATTGATTAATTATGACATTGCAAACAAAGGTCTTGAATTCTCTAGCCTACTTATATTAGTGTTTATTGTTTTTAATAAAAGTTTTTAGAAAAAAAATGGAATAAAGAACGAATTAACTAAACAAAGGAAAATAATATACCTAAACCATATTAACCCAAACAAACCTTGAATTTGTTAAGAAACTTCATAATATAAAAAAATCCAATATTAACCCCTTCAACATAATTTCTTCACGTTTATTCTTGCTTAAAAAATGTTTTCTTCGCATAAACTTGAAAAACATCACAAACATAATCATGAACTTCACATTTTTTTTTCCAAATAATATATATCTAACCTTTGATATTAAAACTCAAATTGAATAAATTTCTTCAAACTCAAATTCTTTTTAGAACTTCTAATCATGTGTTTAAATATCAAACATAATGTAATGACAATAATGTTCCACTTATGTAAAACAAAACCATATGAACTCTACCAACCAAGAGAATCATGATGAAATCCTTTAAAAATGGGAAAAAATAAAGTTATGCATTCAACTATTTAAGTCACCACTGACTTTGTCACTGTTACATTAAATCCCCATAAAAGGTTCATTACATTCCCAGGCTTAAAATCCATTCTTCAAGAGCTAAACAAGTTAATATTCTTGTATAAACAAACATAAAATTTTAAAAATATTATATTAAATTTAAATTTAAAAATTCTACCTCCTAACACACATGCCTTGTACATTCCTTCCTTATCTATCTATCCATGTACCTATATAATTTACAATGTAATGGCTTTTTTACCATGATGTAGAGGGATTGATTTTTGTTTTTATCCTATTTAAAGGATTCAAATGAACATATAATCTTTCTTACACACACGAACTACGTAGGGCCATCTCCATCCATAATCATATAATTGCACACTAAACTTATATATGGCCATTGTTTCATCAATGTTCATTTTTATGAAAATATATTGGAAAACGTAAAACATAATAAATAATAAATGTGTTCTCAAATTTTAATATCAATTCCTTATCATATTCAATAATAAATAATAATGTGTTCTCAAATTTTAATATCAATTCCTTATCATATTTAAAAGGAATATGTATTCTGGTAATTTTTTATTATATAATTTGGAGATAATATTACTTGCTTATCATATTAGTTAATTTGGAGATATATTAGTTAATTAAAATATTTAAAATTCAAAAGGGATATGTATTAGGTAATTTTTTATTATATAATTTGGAGATAGGTGAAATTTTTTAATAATATAATTTGTCTATATTAAACATGATTATTGTGATGTCTAAATTGTTTTGAATATCTAGAGTAGAATTAATATACTAACTGTTTTTTCAATAATTTTAATAAATTGTTTTCAATTTCTTTCAATTTTATAATATTCATTATGAAAGTGGTATAATTTTACATCATGAGTGGGCTTAATGATTACTAACATGTGTTTCCTTCTAAGAAGTCACAAGTTCAAATCCTGAAGGGGGTAGGGTATGTATACCTCCGTAGACTTTATGGGTGAAATCGTTGAGCTTTGTGACCTTAAAAATAAATTATTAATATTATTATGTGTATGATAATGGTGTAATTTCTATATTTTTCATTTTAAATTGTGTTTTTATTATGAAAAATGAAATAATAAATTTTAATTTAAAAAATATTTAATATTTTTTTTCCAACACAACTTTGTGAAAATTAGAAAATTACATAAATATTATATTTAATAATTTTAACTTTTAATTATATATATATATATATATATATATATATATATATATATATATATATATATCAATTGGGTTTAGTCTAAGTGTTTTGTGCCGAGGGGTGTTTTCCCCCACCCAAGTTCAATTCCCACATGTTGAACTCTTAAATGAGCAAGCTATTGAAAGAACCTCAGTTTTCTACAAAATATAGTTATTTCTAGTCCTTACACTAACTTCTTTTTCACTCATTTTTAGAGTCTCTTCCCCCCCCACTCCCTCCCCCCCCCTTTTTTTTATCATGGTGGCTAGAGAGCATAGGGTGACCGAACATTTATAAACCCATTAAAGGGCACAACATGGCACTCCAAGGCTTTGAACCTGGGTGGGGAGGGTAACAATCATTCCTCCCAACCAGCCTAGCTACATCCAATGGACCTTTATATATATATATATATATATATATATATATATATATATATATATATATATATATATTGGTTTGAATTTGTTGTGTTTCGATTTGCCATAGCTGCAACTAATAGATCACAAAAACAATGTAGTGGTTATAGAGGTTGTAATATATTAAAATATATATTAATATTTTTTAATATTTTAATATTAATGTGTTAAAGAAACATAGATCCATCTTAACCTCGATGGGGATCAAATATCTGGAGATGAAAACCTTTTTTAAAGTGCAAAACTTGAGGAAAGGTTAAATATTTTCACCTTGAGATATTTGATTCCTCTCTATGTTTGATAGATCCAGAGTTAAGATGACTCTATGTTGGTTTTTAGAAATGTGATAAAACTTATCATAATTCATTGTGATTGAAGGAAAATTATGTTACTTAAAACAATTTCACTTTTAAGTATGTGTAATTTTATATATTATTTTTTTAATAATATTTAATAATTTTTTTGGAACTTTACACCTTGAAAAGTTGGTCCAATAACTTTCAATATGACAACATGTATTCAATTTTGTTTCGTTATTTCAAGAGAATATAAAAATATATTTAAAATAACTTTGAAAAAGTGAAATAATTACGAACAACTTTAATAAAAATGAAATATTAAAAAAATATAAATGGTTGTCATACCATTTTTCACATAATTGTCATACCATTAATTTGTTAATCACAAAATTATGATTAAAGTAGTGTACAATCAAATATAATTCCTTATAATCAATCATGCAATATCTTGTTTTTCAAGTTGCACTTTTAACCCATAAGGTCTCCATATTTTTGTCCTCTCATTATTTGGTTTTGGCATATCTAGAACTAGTTTATGCCTATTATTGTTATGTTTTAAATTTAAAATTGTATTCTTCTTGCTATATTCATGATAATTATTTATTTAAGTCAAAATTAAAATTGGGTAACACAATGCATGAACATTTTGAAAGGATGATTTTAGATTAAATTTTGTAATTCATCTTTCGTCATTTTCATTAAATTTAAAAGTTTTCTTTAGATTTATAATATAATTTCCCAAATGTAGATATATTTTAACAAACATACATGGAGTCATGTTTCATGTCTTTGTTTCCATTGAATTAAACACTATTCCACAAACACAACACATGCAATGATAAGAATTCTAAGGCCCATACTTATTGATGTCAAGTTCTAGTTATAAAGATGGAAACATCAACGATGCAATGAAGAATGGATGAGAAGATGAAATGTCCATCCCCAGATGATCAAACATGTTTACTTTGTCTGTTGTTTGGATATCTTACTCAACCATACACACTTGTCAATAGATTAAGATATCCTTTTCTTAATAGAAACAATGAGCTTTTGGAAATAAAATGGCTCTAGCCTTACCCATCTACCAAATGGTTACACAAATTTGGGAGAATCTTAGTTGTTTAGGACTTGTCCCCTCCCCAAATGGGGATGTGAAGTACTTAGGCACTTAGTGTACTTTTCCTTCCTAGAGTCCTTTTAATCCCCGAGGTACTTGGGTAAATCCTTACAAATTGATTACAAAGTAATTCACAAAGGCAATACACACTAATAAAGTTTCCTACATCAATGCTAAGTCCAATAGGAAAAAACCCATAATAGGGGTTTTTGTGTCTTTTTATTTGTAACCTCTATCCTTCTTCCAACATTTCATGGAAGGGTGTGATAGTCTCTTATAGCTCTATGTCATCATCTTTTGGTCCTCTTGCTTTGCTAATTGGGGACTCCTCTTCTATCGTGGGTTGGGAAAGGAATTGTTCTTTTGCTTCTGTGATGTCTACCCAATGATATGGACACTTGGGATATACACATGCTCTTGATTATTGCATTATTGTTGTCATGACTAATGTGTTTGGTGGAATTGATGAACTATTTTCCGATCACGAATCATCTAAATGTGGGTCTTTGACCTCTGGTCATTCTAAGTTGGGCTTTGGAGTGTTGTGGTCTTTCGGATCTTCAATCAACATCGGGGTTGGATCACTATTCTTTCCCTTAAATGCTACCTTCCATGTGGGTTCCTAGGGAGAAACTGAGGAGGGAGGATTTTGGAGGGTTCACAACGTATACCTAGGGTTTTGTCATGGGATTCTCTACTCTGATCAAATGATGTTGCTTGGTTGCCCACATCTACCAAGTGTGTTTTTATTGTGGCTTCTTAGGGAACCTATAACTTGTTTCAGCCTTAGGGAAATGCACTGCAACATGCCCAGTGCCAAAAAAAGATCTGCATCAAAATACCACATGTTCATAATCCAATGCCCGAGTCCAATGGTAGTTTTTAACCATTGTATTTATCTTCAAGAATCCATTGGAGAAGTCCATTTCCACACATATGTGGGAATAAGTAGTGATATTCCTCCACTCATTTATGTAAAAAACAAAAATATATAAAAATAAATAATAATTAAATAATGAAAAAACGTGTCTTATCTAAAGGAACACCCCCATTTATGTATTTATATGGGGCCCTCATTGTACATTGAATTGTACTATCATCTCATATACATTTTATTCAATTATTATTTGATCTAGATGGATTTCTTTATACTGTTCCAAACATTTTGGATGCTTGTGATTTGAACCAAATTGGTTGTCACTGTTTCTTCACTCTTGAAATGAAAATCATTAAAGGCATTTCTAATCTCTTTCAAAGAATCAACACCCGATAATTCAACATATCAGGGAGCCTTTCCCATACCAATGTTGTAGAGAGGGAGTCCAATCATGGTTCATGTACAGTCCAATGCTACAGTATAACCATGGTTCCATGTTGAGGATTCAGTCCTAGTTTTTCACCAAGTAGAATTCTGTAACAAAACCCCTTTGACACACTAGGCATATGAACTCCTCTTCTTGAATTCCTAGTGTTCAAGAAGATTAGCAAGCTTAGGCCCAATTTCACTGAATCTTCAAATAAGTTGTAATGGAGAAAGACTTTAAATTGTATTACGACACTTGAATTTATTATGTGATGCAAACCGCCCCCCTTCTCTCCTCAGGGCTGTGCGACCTCCTGGTCAAGGATCTTTAAGCACTTGAGCTGGATTAGCTCCTCGAGACCTTGTTGGCCCCAAATTGAATTAACACAGGCCCTTTTATCCTCTTAGGCACAGGTTGTATGATACCCGCTGACCCCTTTCCTTAGCACTTTTGAAATTTTAAAATTTCTGGCACTAGCTCCTTTTCGCTAGCCCTTCTCCACATGCAACCTCGGGCTATGATCTGGGGATTAATCTCCTGGGCGCTTCGTAACTTCGGGCTTTGGCGTTCTTGGACGCACCTACCTCCCTTTTCCCCGAAGTACTTTTCCCCCAAAGTTTGTAGATCACTACCACGTATCCTTGCTGCAACCAATGGCTAAGATTTAATTCGCCACATCGTGCAAATTGTTATCTGCTGGGCGCAAATTCTCCGAATTTCTTCCTTCTCAAACCTTGCCTATTCGTCGCCACGTATTCGTCTTCCAGCGAACAACAAGGATCCCTTCATAGCTCCAGACTTTGACGATTTTCACCCTTCTACACTCCAAATCCTCTAAATCACAAACTTCCGAAGGAACTCACGACTAACCACCACGCAACTCTCCTAGATCTGATGGTCTGGGACAATCCCGCTTCCTCCTAAAGGGATCTTGATCGTTAATTTGAAAAACCTTAAAGGGCTCCTCCCTTTTGAAGATTTCTCCCGCTAACTTTTTGGAACTTGTCTTTCCTCCGAACCTTTAACTCTTTAGAGGGTTTTCTTCGACACTTAGTCGGATTTTGGATCTATGCACGCCTTGCAACAGATCTTCACACATACTTATAAGAGCAACCTCTCGAGCTACTCCACCTGAGCTTCTAAGTCAAAGGTTCTGTCGATGCACGCCTTGCAGACGAAATGCACACTCTGCATATAAGCTCCAAGTTGCCTCTTCCGAATTCTGAGTCGAACCAGACTCTGTCAACGCACTCCTTGTGGACAACACACTCCTTGCGTAAGCTCGTGGAAGAGAAACAAGTGAAACTTATCTAATGTTTTACAGATTCATATAGTTCACCATGAATTCACACATTCAATAATGAAACTCATACATGCGTGAGAATACAAAGTAACATAGGACATAATGTAAATAGAAAGCCTACTATTCATCCAAGCAACAACAACACCACGCATTTGGGACAATACCTCTCTGTTATATTCATTCAAATATACATGAGCTATATCAACATTCATGAACTTCTAACTAAATTTCAACAACAATACTCAGCTAATTTACAGCTACCATCATATTCAACAGCCTCATTTGGGCATACAACACCTCTACTTATACCAGAGCGCTCATAGGGTTCCTTCTAATTACCTATCTTATCGAAATAAAAGCTAACAACTACTTAAGCCCTATTACATTAAAATTCCGAGACAAACAAATAAGAGCGAAAGCTCCAGATCTGTGCCGAAACCAACTACAATAAAGGAAAATCTGATCTCTCCCGATCTCATGCGATCGTTCAACCTCCGAATAATAAAGATCTTTAATTCGCAATCCATTCAAAAGGTTTACAGGATATGCTAGCTTTTAAAATTCAAAAATAATTCAAAAGGCGCACTATGGCGTTGAGCTATCTCTCCACGTGCGCTTTGTTGACGATGCTCCTGCATCATTATGATGGAAGGTGTTGGAGCAACCTTGATCATATGGTAGAGATCATTCAATGAAAGGTCTTGAGATCAAGGCATCCTTGAAGGTTCCATGATTCATGCAAACATGGTATTGGCTAAGGTTTTGGGGGATTTGAGGGCAACTGCAATAAGGACTATAGTCGACACCAAGGAGGTCGTGGCAACGACTTGGGAGCAACTAGAGTGATTGCTAGGATGTGTTTTAATGTTGTCATAATGATGATCATTATAACATCATTTGTGGAGCTTATACATGTAACATGGCCTCACTAGACTTTTGTAATATTGCACATGTGCACATGGAGATAATTTTGGGAGTTATTTGGTGGCGACCTGTCTCTCAGGTAATGGTGACCTACACTCATAGGTTAATCTTATCCACTACTTATCCCTTATCTCTTGATGAACTTATCAACCTTTATGGACTGGTTGATCTTCACACTTGATTGTGCCTTATGATCAATGGTTTAGGTTTATCATGATTACTATAAATTGAGGCAATTGGTCTTGAATTAAGAAATAAAGGATGGCGGATTATGGTATTAATCATTGGCCTGGACCCTATGAGTCCTTAGACTAGATCATCCATATGCTTGAGAGTTGTATGGATCTCATTTGAACTCCATACATGTGTGTCCTCTAGCTATTGTAATTAGGAAAGTTATATGAAAAATAAGGCCTTGCTTTTGTGGATGTTTCCCCACCTTAGAGTTTTACCATGCAAATTTCTTATTTTCTCTCTCTTATTTGATAGATCTAATTTTATTTGTTTGATGCTTTTCATAGGAGTTTAGATATAATAGATCTTAGTAACATGTTTCTACATATTTTTCCTGGTATCAAAGCCATACATTTAACTCCTTGGATCAATTTTTTTGTTTGTTGATCTGTAAAATGCCATGGATATTGCACAATAGAACTAATAAAATATTGCGATATTTAGTTTGCAAGTTAATTTCCTTTAGATTTCAGATTCTTTTACTATTGGTTTTCTGCTTAAAATGTATGAAATAGTTGAAATGTGAAAAATAGAGAAAAAAAATAAATACTTACACACTATCCACAAACAAACACAAAATATAACTTTAGAAACCCAATACAAGATAAAACCCAGCTAGAAGGTGAAGTTGCTTTGCTCTCTTTTATTTAAATGCAAGTACAAAGAAAAAGACACTCTCGATGGAGTTGCCTTTGACACTGTGGCGTATATGGCCGCTACATAATCTCTCCTCCTTTGTTATGCTCTCAAAATACCACTTCTAGGTGCTCTACTCAACTATGAAACAAATACAATGCTAAATAATGGAATCCCTTCTCCTCCTAGTGGCCCAATATTTAACATCACTCGATAGCCATCTAGGGGTAGGGTTTTGACTTCCTCAACCCTCAATTGTGATAAGGTTTTGGAACTTCTAAAATCTTCTTGAAAGTCCATACATGGCTAGCCCCATATGCATGAGTAATGGGGACTAACATGGCATCCACTTGTACCATGGTGGTCAACCCAATATGGTAACTTGTGGGAGACAAATTTTGCATATGATCTTTGGTTGACACGATTTTTGCACCGTTGGAAAGGTATCAATATGTAGAATAGAGTCAAGGGATCATAGCCAAAGCTAGGAAAGCTTTGACCTCAAAAAATGTCGTTCGATGCCTCAAAATGACTCTAGAAGGTTTGAAACCCCAATTTCTAAACTGGGACCTGCCATTAAAATGACCTTGCAAGTTGATTCCTCCAACATTTTCCCACTCTGAAACCATCAACATAGATGACAAATAATATAATGAATCCAGATCATTTGTCGAAATATTGGATTGACATTCAACAATAGTGATTGAATTTTTCTTTTTGGCATCAATTTACAAGTAGATCTAGTTCATTTTTTTTATATCTGTTAGTCTAAATTTTCAGATCTGAATTTTTAACCCAATTATTTTCATAGATTTGCAAATCTAGCTCTAGTTCACATGTTTCGTTTTTGCAAATTCTACGTTGTTTTTCCAGATCTGACATTACCATTACATCTGAAGCATGTTAATTAGTCAAGATTAAAAACATTCATTTCACTAAATTCGATCTTCGTTTGGGCTTTATCTAAAATTGAAAATTTGTGGGTGCACTTCTGATTTGTACAAATTAATGCATTTTTGTGTTGAAACGACCATACATATGTGTATGGAGTGGTCTATTTACCACACAACCTTCATTTGCCCCAAATATTGAGAATTTATCCTAGCAAATGCGGGCCATCCATTCCCTATAATATGTTTTTAAAATTATTTCTTCAAGAAAAATACCAAATGAATTTAATATTAAATATCATGGATTTGATCAATTGGTTATAAAAATATATTATGTATTTGGTTGTTATGAAGTCTTGGGTTCAAAACCCATTCCCTTCCAACCTTAATTAACATTTTATTGAATAGATTTATTATTTGGAGGAATTACCACAACACTGTCATGTGGACTCATCCACCCAACCATCAATAGGTGCATCCAAACATAACATGCCAACTCAATTGACACATGCCATTTCATAAATTGCCACATGTCATTTTCAACATATGCCATGTTAGTTTCAATACCTTTCCATGTTAGTATATGGTGGGTTCCATCTAGACCAATCAAAGGTTGCCATGTGACACTTTTGGTTTAGCTTATGGGGATTAGCACTAGGGTTTTGAAGTTGATTTTTCAATTACCATAACTTTGTCACATGACATTGGTTTTTGGTGTAGTTTTTTTGCAGACTATATTTTTGATTTCTCTACACAGTGACACCAGTGACTTTAGTGAGTTATTCTATTTAATGTTGGTGATTTGCATTTGTTCGTAAAAGCATAGGGATAAACCTTAATTTTGGAACTTAAAATGGTCATAACTTATTGATATGGATACCATTTTCAAGGAATTTTCTTTTTAAATGCATAAAATTTCACACTATGCAATGGTGATATCGGTTTCTGTTGATTTGGCCTTATGATTATTGAGGATGGCAATGACCACATATTTCTCCTTTTTTTTACTATGATTGTGACAATAGTTTGTTTGAGACAATTTCTTGATGGAAGAAATTTAATGATTTGCTTGGCACTATGCATTTGTGATGGAGGGACCATTTCACATTGCATGTGGTGCATATTTGAACACTTGTTGAACTTGATGAGTGTTCAAAATGTTGATTGAAGCACTCTAGTCAATCGTTGACACTTTCAACATGTTGGATCACATTCAACTTCATCTTCCACTATAATTCATGTCTTCTTGGAGATATTGTTCTTTAACACAATGTGGACTTGCCATGATGATTCATGCCAAGATTTTTCTTGCATTTAGCTCTTTGTTTGCTTCATTAGTTCCAGAGGGGTGTGTGTGAATAGGTGGAGACATATTGATTTTATAGATTACTACTCATCTTGAGTTGCTTGGCACTTCATCATGATCATATTGATGTTGTCATTGTTGGTAATTCTACATTGGCTCTTGGTGGTAGTAGGTGTTTTCTCCTTGCACCTTATTGAGGATTCGGTTGCAACTTATTGATGGTTTCATACATCGTTCCACTCAACAACAAAGTTTGACACTATATTTTCCACTTATCCAAGATGTTTGAAGTTGTCATTAAAGGGGAATGCTATGTAATGTCATATTCTTCCTAATGTATTCCTTACAACCCATGATACAATGATTGTCTAGTGGCCACGCTTACCTTTGTATAGCCTATACCATTTTGGCATTTATACACACATTGAGGCATTATTAGACTTGTGAGATCTCAAATATATCACATTATTGGTTTATTATTCTATGTAACATAACTCCTTCCTCAACTAGGGTATTCATTCCTTTAATCAACATTATGGATGAATGTTAGGATGCATTTTAATGTTGTCTAGTGGCTTGATGTAATTTTGTATTTAGTGTCATAATGATGATAATTATAACATCATTTCTAGGGAACTTATACACATAACATGGCCTCACTAAACTTTTGTATATTGCGCATGTGCACATGGAGATAGTTTTGGGAGTTATTTAGAGGTGACCTGTCTCTTAGGCAATGGTGGCTTACACTCATAGGCCTTTCTTATCCACTACTTCTCACTTATATTTTGATGAACTTATCACTAACCTTTATGGATTGGTTGATCTCCATCCTTGATTGTTCCTTATGATCAACGGTTCAAGTTTCTCTTGGTTACTATAAATTGAGACAATTTGTCTTGAATCAAGAAAGAGTGGAGGGTGGGTTATGGTATTGATCATTAGTTTGGACCCTATAGGTCCTTAGGCTATATCATCCATATGCTTGAGAGTTGTATGAATCTCAATTGAATTCCATACTTGTGTGTATTTATTTGTTTGATGCTTTTAAGAGTTTAGATAAGATAGATCTTGATAGTATGTTTCTACATATTTTTTTTGGTCTTTCAATAATAACCCTAACTGTGACACACCATGAGTTCACCTTGGAACACATTGTATAGAACACATGAAAATAACCTGTTTTCAATAAATTAAGATACAGTTTCAAATAAATAAATTATTCACAAAAAATTGATGGCCTTCTCACCTTGTTTATGATCAAGCAATCATATTTCAATAAATGTTTTGGCATTGCCTCTGAAATGAAATTGGGAAAAGATTAGATATTGCTATCAACAAGTTAGGTATAGACAAAGAACGTATAAACAAAGAGCACCTATATATACCACATTCACTGGGACTTTTTTTTCTTTTTAAAAATGGCCACTCGTGAACGCATTAAGCCTCAAATTGCAACCATGTATAGATGAAAAGTGTGGGTGGTATATGGTATGAGGTTCGAATTAACCACAACGACCTTCATAATAAAAATAACTACTAAGAGGTAATAGATTTTTGGCTTTGAAGTGATGAAAGCAGCCAAAAAGTTCATTTCCATTATCCACCCACAGATTTTTGCCTTTGAAGTGTTGAAACCAGCCAAAAAGTTGGACATTTTCATTGACCACCCACATGCAGGGAAACATTTATTGTCCAGACATGTGACATTTGAAAAACTATACTATGATTATATGGAAGTCCAAGCTGAATTTGTCTCCTTATTTTACATAATTTTCCATATTGTATATGTTTGTCATAATATCCACACTTCTTTATGTGTTGTCTTGTCCTTGGATGTTACAAATTCAAAACTGGAGGGAGTAGGGTATGTACACCTCCATAGTCTAAATAGTCAAATCACTGCATGGAGGGAGTCCCTTGCCCCACAAACATCAATTTGGTGTCTGGTTAGACCATGACCTTAAAACTAATAGAGAAAATAACCATTTCAATACACACCCGAAGTTCTTTAAGAACTCAAAAACTGCAGCATTGGACCAATGTTTAAAGAGAACTGGAGTATATCTCCTTCCAGTGATATCAACATTAATAATATAAAATGATGCGCTAGCTATATTATTGCTATTCCCCAGAGTAAACAGTAAACTGTAAATCTACAAGAGACGCACATGCCTTTTTCCATCTCACATTACAACAATAAAAGCATCACATTTATGAGAGATTCCTCGTCAGTTGAAAGACCTTATTTGTCATGGTGGGTATATACCAAAAGAAGAATCTTCTCTTTCATGGCAGTTAAAACATCTTCGGACAGTAAATCAAAGGATAACTCGGGTCATGATCAAACTGCATGCTGTTTCCATCTGAAATTGGGATAAGCATGAAAGAAAGAAACACATTTACAACTAGAAAGTCCTGTTCATTTCAATGATCTTGTCCCAATAGTAACATCAATCATGCTACGTCATGAACAACTCCTATGTACTATGTAGCTCAAAAATCAGACTCCCTCGAGGCCTTCCTTTCACTTTCATGGGAGAGACAGAATTAGAATCCGCTCACAACTATTAAAAGAACAATTCATAGTCGCAGATACAACGTTCTTATCTTTTGGACGATGGGCAGTAAAACTATCAATGGGTGATACTAAGTTTTTAATATGCATACGTTGCAAGTTTAGCTTCTATGCTGCAATGCAAATAAAGAACTTTTTACTGCATCATGCCCCTCCCTGCATTTTCAGGTTCCTTTTTTTCCTTCAAGACAGGAACGTTGCACATACATTCACAAATAACCAAAGCAAATACTGGGACTGAAAAATTCTATCAGTTTTAATGCATCAAAGTGCTGTGCAAGCCATCCCAAGGATAAATCTATAGAGAAATGAATGAAAATTACTTCGATGTGATGCAGTGGTATGGCAAAAACGTACAGCTGTAGGTGATCAAGGATCTGTTATTCTCATCAATTAGTATAAGGTCTCTGATCTATAGATATGTTCTCTTTCCAGATGAATTTTGTCGAGCACAGTGGCTTCTGAATTAGTCCTTTTAATACCTAATAAGGTTTCATATAGAAACTAAACAGAAAAATACATTGATCAATTTTGTCGAGAATGGTGGCTTCTGAACTAGTCCTTTTAATACCTAATAAGGTTTCATATAGAAGCTAAACAGAAAAATACATTAAAGCAATCGGCACCATTGTAGGAAATTGCAATAAAGATTGAGCAAATAGGGTCCTGGTGCTGCAGCAGTAAACACCTGACGTAAATGCAACATCTTTGTTCACATCCATCAATATCAGGCTCCAAATGATCTCTTCTGGATTTCCCACTCAGAGAACAGTCGATTTAAAACATAAGATCACTCCAATATGGAGCAACTAAAATGTAATACATCTGACAGGAAGTTGACCAGAAAATAAAGAGGAGCTGAATCCTACATACCGTGAGATTTCCATCTCTGTTGATTTGAGTAGTGTACAAAGCTTCATTTTCAGACTCCATAACCCCTTATTACAAACAAGGTTTGCAAATATAAATGGATAATCTTTAACATGAAATTAATTTACACTGTAGTAATTCAATCCTCCGGTGGACATTTGGACAAGTGAAATACTCACTGTTCATCAATATACAGAAACTAGCTCTGGTTACAAGAGCAGAGGTTGCTATTTTCAAAAAGATCCCCTGATAGCATGGTGATAGCGAAATAAGGATAAAGTGTTCCTTACTAATCCCTTCATATATTCTTGTCAAGTCAAATATGAAGGTCATCCACAGAAAGATCTTCAACATCACCAAGCAACTTCAATTTCTGCACAGAACAATTCACCAAATTGTACTTCAGAATTACAATTTCTTAATATGACATTCTTCAGAGTTCAGCTGTAGATAGGGTATAACAAACAGATATTTTGACAATGAAAGAGCGTTGTCAATTGGTAGATAGGCAGATCATCAGTGAATCCTAGTATAGTGTTAGCTTAATTTAATTTCAGGTAGATTCAAATTCACTAAAATTTTTCTCACATAAAGAGAAGTTAAATTGCTTGGTGCTAAAAAGTAGCAGATAATACACAAATGTATTTTAAGTGCTCATTATTGCCTCTCTGTTTAGAGGAAATTTTGTTCAATTTCTAATAAACATGTGGAATCTGATAAAAAAAGTCCAAGCTCTCTTTCAAACCAAGTCTGTAATAGTTTTGTTGCTCCGTGTAGTTCTGGTCTCTGTATGTAGCAGGGCATCATCTGAAAGCGGAGTCGGATAATCTGAGGGACTTGGACTAGGGGTGGAGCTCTCTAGGACTAGGGTCACCCGGGAAGCCTCCCTTGTGTTGGACTTGTCCATCACTAAAACAAGGGGGATATCTATTGAGGTGACAGTGATAGGTGTCCCCAGTTGTGTCACACACTTGTTGCTTGGGTTAGGCTTTGCCCAAACTACAAACTGTGCGATAACAATCACCAAGCATCCAACAAGAATGAATGTCTCTCTCACAACTTATGTCCAATTATACAACTCAAAAGGGTGAGTAAAAGCCCCAAGTCACTTCAACATTAAATTAGATTTCCTATGTGGGTGTGAAGCCCCAACACAAGCCCACAAAGCCCGTCAACAAACCCATGAATTGAAATATCCCTGATCCAGCTGATCTGGATATCTACTGCTGAACTAGTGTTTTGAATCTCGGATCTGATACTCTGGGGTTTTCTGGATGCGTTTGAATTAATTGCTTAACATGCTTGGTGATTTTTGCATGTGTGTGTCATACAAATAATGTTTAAGCAGTATATAGTATATATGATGCATGTGAAATAAGGGACAAACACTATCTCAATAATATGTATTATGGGAAAAAGAAGAAAATACAATGATATGCGGAAAGCAGAGAAATAATCTTCAGCTAGATCTCATGGATCGTCACTGGAATACAAAGCAACTAATACAAAATACCAGTGAACAGAAGATGTGGATATATATGAACAAGCACAGATAGATCGGCAAAATGTAGTTTCGGAGACTCACGACAACTACAACAAATACTGGAAAACTCGCCCTGGTGGTTATACTCGACAGATTTGCCTGGAGATTGTCCCAAACTGAGCGTCTTGGTCCCTAGGCTCCTCCTGGCAACTGTCGGATGAAAGATCTGACCTTTGAAGCTTCGGATGTCATCCCCTCGGGGGTTGCGCACCTCCTAGGCTCTATGAGTGCATCCTAGTGATTCCACTGACGAAATCTAATGATATCGGTCTCAAAATGTGTGCCTTGGCCTCCTCTCATATATAGTATATATGATGGATGTGAAATAAGGGACAAACACCATCTCAATAATATGTATTATGGGAAAAAGCAAAAAATACAATGATATGCAGAAAGCAGAGAAATAATCTTCAGCTAGATCTCATGGATCATCACTGGAACACAAAGCAACTAATACAAAATACTCATGCACAAAAGATGTGGATATATATGAACAAGCATAGATAGATCGGCAAAATGCAGTTTTGGAGACTCACGACAACTGCTGCAAATATTGGAAAACTTGCCTTGGTGGCTATACTCGACAGATTCGCCTGGAGACTGTCCCAAACTGAGCGTCTTGGTCCCTAGGCTCCTCTTGGCAACTGTCAGATGAAAGATCTGATCTTTGAAGCTCCAAATGTCATCCCCTAGGGGGGTTGCGCACCTCCTAGGCTCTATGAGTGTGTCCTAGTGATTCCACTGACGAAATCCAATGATATCGGTCTCAAAATGTGTGCCTTGGCCTCCTCTCTAATGGGTCTGATGGGTTTCCTCTGATCTGATCTGGAAATCCTCTTGGAACCCCAAACGTCCCTCCTGAAGAGCTGGGCACTAACTGATTGTCTGATGCGCCCTGGTAGATTCCACAATCAGAATTTGATGAATGGTGGCTCAAAAGAAGCACCCTGGCTGATCCTCGACTAGGTTAGAAGGAATCTACAAGATAAACCCTGGTCTCGTGTACCTACACAAAACCCTCTCTAACCCTTGCACCCTCACTGCTGAGCTGGGCAATCATTGCAATAGATCTGAATACTCCTGAACTGGCACGGTGAAATACCTGGATGGTATCTCCAATAGCCTAGGGTGTGTCTTCCAACACCAAAATCGATCTATGTGGTGGTTTCCTCCAGAAATCCACAAAACAACAAAGAGGTCGATTTCCTCCTCTGGAAACTATCTCAACATCAAATCATAACATAATGAGGAATTAGGTCGAATTCCTCCCTTTATACCTTTCCCAATCTAATTCTCCGTTGACATCACTTAAGCTAGGTGTTTTTCCTCCTAAGGTGAGCGATTAATTAATTAAGTCTCCCCCTCAACACCTTTTTCTTCTATTTCTCCATTGACTTTAGCTTAGGTGACTTTTCCTATGCTTTTTGGCTTAATTCATCGTTTAGCCACTTATTCACCCTTATTTCTCCTCTTGTTCCCTGTTAGTGCCCGACTATAATCTACAAGAACGAATAGACTACTAAGTCACTCCCTGCTGGCCTACTCTTGGGAACGAGACATCACAGTCCTCCCTTCCCGAGATTGCTTGTGCTCAAGCAACATCAATCCTGGGTGTTGTAATATATGCTCTCCCTCCCAAGTGGCATCCACCATTGGAAGTCCCGTCCATCTAATCAAGCACTCCCTGATGACCCTGCTCCTCAATTGATGCTCTGTCTGCTCGAGCACCTCCTCTGACACTAGCTCCAACTAACCCTCCTCATCCAAGGGTGGCAACTCCTCTGAAATGCTAACCTGCTATCCCACTGCCTTTATAACACAAGAAACGTGAAAGACGTTGTGAATCTTGCTACCCTCCAGTAGCTCTAGCTCATATGCCACCTCACCTAACCTTTTGATGACATTGTATGGTCCATAAAATCTAGGCTTCGACTTCTTTGCCCTGCTCCTCTTCAAGGAGGACTGTCTGTATGGTTGTAACTGAAGAAAAAGCAAGTCCCCTACCTCAAAACTGTGCTCTATCCTCTG
Source organism: Picea engelmannii (assembly GCA_009831015.1). Lineage (NCBI taxonomy): Eukaryota > Viridiplantae > Streptophyta > Pinopsida > Pinales > Pinaceae > Picea > Picea engelmannii. The sequence continues at coordinate 973,245 of ML776711.1, read as the reverse complement.
CCTGTCTGCATAGATCTTCTGCTAGTTCCGAGCTCCCTGTAAGTTCTCCTTCACTACCCGTAAGATCCTTTGACTCTCCTCAACCTAGTCTTTGGACCCCGGGACCCTGCTATCCCCAAACACAGTGTCCACAAAAGAAGGTGCATTGTATCCATACAATGCTCTAAATGGTGACATCCTGATAGACATATGGTAAGTCGTGTTGTAACAATACTCACCCATGTGCGCTGCTGCCCCCCCACATAGTTTCTCAAATACCCCTCCACCCATTTGTTGACAATCTCTGTCTGTCCATCTATCAGTGGGTGGTAACTGGTACTCGTGGCTAGCTCTGTTCCCACTAACCGAAAGAGATCCTGCCAAAACAGGTTGATGAAGTGCCCATCTCTATCACTGATTATCTGCCTTGGTAAACTGTGCAACCGGAAAACTTCTCTGAAAAATAGCTCTGCTACTTGTATGACCTTGTAGTCCGTGGGTATGGCAAAGAAGTGTGCAAATTTGGTCAGCGTGTCGACCACCACAAATATACAGTCCCTGCCCTACACTCGAGGAAGTCCTGTAATGAAATCCATAGAAATGCTCTCCCATTTTTTTCCAGAATGGGTAGAGGCTGAAGTAACCCCGCGGGGTGTGTCTGCTCGGAATTTTTCTGCTGACAAATCGTGCACTCCCAGATGTGTTTCAGTACATCATCCTTGAGACCCTTCCATGAGAATCTCTCCCTGACCTTCCTATAGGTCTTGAAGTACCCCTAATGCCCAACTGCAGGAGAATCGTGACACACCTTCAGAATCTTCCCTTTCAAGGTAGATTCTGGAACCAAGTAGATCCGGTCCTTGTAGAAAATCACATCGTCTAGTACCCAGTATCTATCATCAACCACCTATCCATCCAATACCTCACAAGAAAATTTGTTTTTGGAGTACTCCACCAACAAATGTGCCTTCCAGTTTGTGCAAATATCCATCATCGAACACCCTGTTGGCCTCCTGGACAAGGCATCTACTACGACATTCCTTTTTCCTTTAACATACTCAATGTCAAAGTCAAAGGCTTGGATCTTCGAAACTCACTTCTGTTATTTCTCATTGAGGTCTTTCTGATCCAGGAAATACTTGAGACTATTGTGATCAGTCTTCACTACAAATCTGCTACGCACTAGACACTGCCTGAATTTGGTTAAGGCATGCATGATTGCCAGCATTTCCTTGTCATAGATTGAGTAGAGTCGCTCCGACTCATTGAGCTTCCTTCTCTCAAACACAATGGGATGGCCTCCCTGCATCAAAACCGCTCCAATCCCCACCCCTGATGCGTCACACTCTAAGACAAATGACCGAGAGAAATCCGGTAGGGCTAGAACAAGGCATGTGCTCATAACCTCCTTCGTTTTCTCAAATGTCTGCTGTGACTCATCCGTCCAATGAAAAGAACCCTTCTTGGTTAGATCAATATGTCTGGATCGCCAATCAGACACCTCAACTACACTGTGATAGATTTGATGACATCTCAATAAAAATATGGAAGATCTATTAAAATAACATTTAATGGCATATATGAAAGAAAATGAAGACTAGTTAAATATAACATTGAAGAGCTTATAACAAGACTACTAATGGAATAAGGGAGATCATTGATTTTGCAATGGCTATAACTACATGAGGAAGGCTTGTTTATGGAGAATTGAATAACTAGATTACAAAGGGATGGTCCATTTGAGATGTTAAAAGTAACAATGGAAGAATTGCATCAAACAAGTTTCTTTGAATCAATAACTATTAACTTTAAATTTGGATGTCAATAATGGGGTATTGGCTATTAGATGACTAGATCTAATCACTAAACAATGAGATTCAAAGGACAATAAATGACATAAGAGCATCATATACCTAGTGCAGATATGTGGTGTTGCAATGGTGGAAGTACTTGTTGAATGAGAAAACTGTCAATTGTAAGGGTCAAGCATTGCAGTCCAACCCCATGGGAAATGAAAGGATGATGTGAAATATGCTAGAAGCTCAAGTTAGAGAAAGAAATTCCTGACATGCTATTTGAAAGTGGTTTCACATATCCAACTAAGCATTACATTTAAGCAGGTTATGTCTCAAGCATATGCAAACAAACCTTTAGATTCTAGACCACTCTCCCAAAAGGAAAAGATTATTATCATCTAGAAGTGGGAGCTCTCTGATTAACACAATCCTTCCATTCTTGAAATGAACATAAAAAGATACTAGATGATGCTTCAATCTCTTTTTCTAGTAACTAAATTTTATAAGCCAAGAACAATAATAATGATAATGATAATGCCCTTGATAATTTGAACTAAGATAAGATCTAGGGATTAATGATTTGTGCCATTAGCTCAAATGGAAAAAAAACCTTATTAACACGAGAACAAGAAAACAAACGAGGACATGTGCTAATATCTAACATTCTAGAGCGTTACAAAAGAGTATAGTAATATAAAAGAGGATATATGCTTATACTATATATCTAACGTTCTAGAGAGAACCTAATACAATATACTATAGATCTTGATAATAAAAGCATGCTCTCAAAGATTTGAAAGAGATATTGTGTAAATATGGAACCTCTTTATATGCATAAATAAGTTGGTTGAAGTGGTTATCGAGTATTTCATAGAAAATTTATACCTCGAGATGTGATCCTAGAGTGATTTGTGTTTTGTTATTATAAAGAGAAAACCATTTAATTTAGAAATTATGTATACTTCCACTTTTAAAACAACGAGCCAACAATCATGGGTTCTATTTAAGTGGTACCTTGCTAAAAGCATCTTAGGTTATAAATGGAAATTTCAATATGAGTGAGCCTTGAAATAAACACGTTTACTTTCATTTGAAAATTAAATTTAGTTAAACATGCAAAATTAGATCAAGGTAGTAACCGTGATATGAAGTTTACTCATTTGAAAACTAAATTTAGTTAAACAGGCCAAAATTAGATAAAGGTAGTAACCGTGATATGAAGTTTACTTGTTCCTAAATGAAGATTGCAATATGTGTGAGCCTTGAAAGGAAAAAGGAACATGTTGACTTCCATACAAAACTAAATTTATCCAAATAAACCTAAATTAGATAGATAGACTAACCTTGATATGAAGTTCACTAGGTTTACCTTTAGGTACAATACTTTTTGTTTCAACATTATGTCCTCAAATAAGCGAAACTACAAGTACTACATCCTAAGCCAAAATAATTTAGACAAAGTACCAAAACATGTGCTACGGTGTTTCCTAAGCCTTTAAATTGTAGAAAACTAAGACATATACTCCACATAATACTAGGGTGTTTCCTAAGCCTTTAAATTGTAGAAAACTAAGACATATGCTCCACATGATACTAGGAAATAACAATTTTCATTTTAAAGAGATTTGCGCTAAAGGGTTAAAAAATTAACTATTTACCTTTTGTTCATTTCACACCAAGTAAAAGAATGAACGAATTTCTACATATACATTCAATAGGTGATGCAAGTCATCCAAATTTAATTCTACATATTAAATTTATCATAAAATGTAGAAACCTTGGTGAATCTTACTAGTCCTTAATATGAAAACTATAAAATGTTTGGCAATATTTTTGTAAAAATATTCACATTTCTAAGGTTTTTATATAGTTTCTATAAAATTTTGGTGATTTTAAAGGTACAATAATTTTATTCTATAGAATTTGGGTGAATCATGTTTAGAAAAAATGGAAATTGAAGAATCTTTTTTTGGAAAAAAGGATGGACAATTAGCCCATGGGAAAAATTTAGCCCCTAAAATTTTCCCAGATGAAGATGGCCAAGGGCACATTTTGAGGCTACAACTATTGTCATTGTGCATCATGTTTTGCATCATCTTCCCTTGAAACTTGTTTTGGAGATACTCTATTCTACAAATTCCTTAGTGAGAAAATCATGTTCTTGCTCTTGCAACATGATTGACTAAAAGCTAACTATGTTGGGCTCCCAAAAGGATTTGGTGTCCTTAGGATCACGTTAGGCAACCATAGAGGCAAATTTGGTGATTTAGGAGTAGGAACTTGTAGTACACTTATTGAAATCCAAACAAAAATTGCAAGTGTTGAGAAAAATCCGTAGTATCATACGTTTGATTTGACGATGTGGGAGCATCTGGGCAAAGACTGAGAGTGCATGAAAGTGCAACAATGGAGAATGCACATATGGAGTTCTTAACCCTTGGATTTTCTCCCTTGAAAATCTCGAGGGTTAAGAGCCAACATAGTCCTTTTTGGCTGACATTCAAAGATTTTTTCAGGATGAGCACTTATGTTGGTTCCCATTGGAGACAGGTACAGGACTGGTTGGTGGTTTTTTTTGTTTAAGAGATAGAGCTAGCACAATTTCACATGGATTTGAGATAAGATAAGATCGATAAGAAAATTTTATTAATGTTCGACAAATGACAACAAAAGTAGGTCAAAGGGATTGTTTAGTACAATTATGTCAATACAATGCAGGAGTACCAAAAGGTTTCCTGTAAAAGGTGAGATGCAAAAAGTAAAGTGCAATAAGGTAGAGTAGTGGAAAGTGAGATCTACGTCAAGACATGAACCCTTGGCCCTGAGCTCAGATACCTGCGTTGATAATGGGGTGGATTGTAGGAGAAGAATATCTAAGCACAAGAGGAACCAGAAAGAAGGAAGTAGATCTATCATGGAATGGATCCATCTCTCCTGCCATCAAAGGATGAATAAAGAAAGCTAAGTATAGTCGGTTGTCCCTGTTATTGCACAAGTTGTAGGTTGGGCAAAGCCTGCCCCAACCACCAAAATGGCGACAACTTAGAGAGCACCTACCCACTGTCACCTTAGGTAGGTGTTCTTGTCACTTTAGAGATGAGGTAGTCACCTCAAGGGGGGAATCCCAATGACCCTAGGGGGAATTGAGATGGAAAATGAGATGTATGGATGGATGCCCCTAAAGGTCAATTCTAAATGGTAGAGGGAACTTGGAAATGAGTCTTGGGAAAGGTTTATGGTTTCCAATGCTTTGAGTGATCTACTGAGAGACGAATACCTGCCCGAGACAATGAAAACCAAGTATACAATGCAATATGTTAGGTGGACAAGCAAGTTAATCTTGTTGTCCCTAATTGCAACAACAATCAATGATATATATCAGCACATAAAAGATAATAGGAGCTGCAAAATAAGTGCTAATAGTCTAATTGAATAATCAAGAGACAAGCTCGTAAAGACTAGTTTAACTCAACAATGATAGAGCACAACTTTAGGACAAAAGCAAGGCTATCACAAAAAGCTTACTGCAGTGATATTTATCAGCCTTATGGCTATAGCAAACCAAGCCTTATAATAGAAAATTCAGCCAATGAAAATCACTTAAAACTAGCTCAAAAAGTGCACTAGGGTTAGTAGTTTGTTAGGGAAAAGTTATAGCCAATTCCTAGGGTTAATTTTGGAGTTATCTAGGGTTAGAAGGTTAGATTTCTGCAGCCCTAATGGCTGTAGGTTAGTTTTGTAACAGCAGCAAGTTATAGTGGGTGAAAGAGGACACCTCAATGAGGCAAGATAGCCTAGGACTGAAGGAACAATGTCCAAATGAGAGAACTTCAAAACATCAACTTTTCACGTATACCAATGCAATGTTTTATTTCTCCAATGCAAAGACTAGTGCCTTTGATTATGGGTTAATGGGGTCAAAAGAAAAGAGCTAAAGCCACTACCCCCTTGGGGGTATAAATGCTCTTATTCCCCAAGGCAAGTAACCTAGCTAGGGTTTAAGACTAAGGGGTGTATATCCTTATACTTCCTTAGCAAACCCTTGCAAACAATAATTCTATGCTTAAAATTTATGGTGGAGCTAAAGTAGGGGTGTATGCACTTATACTCCCTACCTAGCTTTAGCAAGATTAACCTTGAGCTTGAATTACAAATGATAGAAATAAGTAAAATGTCTTACCAATCCAATAGCAACAAGATAAACCATAACATGCCAAGATAACCACCACAATAGCTAGAAAATGACCTCCAAGAGCTAGCACATCATCATCATCAAGTCCATAACCAAAGAAACACCATACCATAGCACAAGATAACAAAAAGCCTCAAGGGTAGCGAAAATTTCAGTCCTTAGCTCTTCACAATAGGAGAGTTAAGATTCAAAATGAGATCTTATGATCTCTATTTATACAAAATGTCTATCACATAGTTTGTCCACATTAGCAAGGGTAAAACATAAGATAAGGGGTCCACAACCCTGATCTCACCCCTTGCAAAAAAACAATATTAAACAATTCATCTTAAAATTCACTTTTACACAAAAGAGACCCTAGACCAAGGCTGTTGGGAGAGCTGAGAGGGAGCGGGAGCAGGAAGCACAGATTTTCAAAAATCCCCGGCAGCAGGAGCGTTTCGGGAGCGTTTTTTATATAATACATAAAAATATATATATTTTGATGCATATTGGGACGAACAAAGTTCGCTCACACAAGAATTATCCAAAATACTTGGAATATAACAAAGTAATCCATATAGGACTGTAAATAATATATGAATAGATAAGATAAGATATAAGATAGATGAAATAATAAGACATAATTACAATTGAGAATGAGGGCTTGTTTATATACCCACGCAGGGGTGCCCTTTACCAATAGTCATGTCCTTTGAGACATGACCTTTCATTGTTAATAATTATTATTTATTAATTATTATGTTATGAATATCTTTGATATATGTATATTTATGTTCATAACATTGCCTTCCCCTTAAAAATGCCTTGTCCTCAAAGCATACTTTATGGAAGACTTATCTCTTGCTCTTAACTTGTATTTATTGTCTTCTGATTCGTCATTCCTGAATTAGTAATTGTTGAGGACTTGAGACGATAGGATCTTCCAAGCACTGAGTAGAACTGTCGAATTGTAAAGGAGTCTGCCCATCCTAATTCGATCTTCTGTGGAATTGGGAGTTTATAGGGTTCTTGGAAAGAACTTGATGTATTTTGACTTCCATGATGGCTTCTACTTTGAGCATCACTTGTAGTGGAAGTAATATTCTTCGACATATTGGTCATTTGTTTCTGTTGATACAAGGATTAGCTAAAGTATCGATTTTTGTGATTAGGATGTCGATAAGGCATCCTTGTAACTCGATCCTTACTTCGTATACTTGTAGCTTTTTGTTGATTAAATTTTGGAATTGAGTCTTCTTCATATTGTTGGCTTGTTTGTACCTCGACATTTGAAAACTTCTTTACATCAGTTGGATTTGCCACCTTTTGAGTTGTAAGTCTAATTGGGTCTGTCATCGCTTCCTTATCGACTGATGATGTTTTGCAATCTAGCTTTCCTTGTAAAGTCTTCTTATCATGCTTCAACTTTTTAATTTGAGTTAATAAATCTTGATTATGTCGTCTTAATCGTAAAAGTTCTTCCTTATTTTTTGACCTGTTGTCTTTTTCTGATTCTAGATTCTCCTTTCTTTCGTCCTTTAAGGATTCAATTTGTTCAAGTAACTTCTGGTTAAGGTTCCTTAGGCAGGAAATTTCTTCCTCCTTTTCAATTGATTTTTCCTTGAGACCTCGATTTTCTTGTTCTGAATTTGTRTTCACTTGCTTCTTGTCTTTTGACTTCTTGATTTTAACTAGTGAATTTTGATTATGATTTTTTAATCGTAATATTTCTTCATCTCGTTCTAGTAAGTCTTGGTCCATTTTTTGTCTTTCGGTCTTTAGTTCTTTATTTTGTGCAATGAGTTCCCGAATATGCTCTTTGAAGTAGCGATTATCTTTCTGTGTTAACCCATTAAAATATTTTTCCTTCTCGATTTCAAACTGTAATTTTTTATTGTTCGCTTTATAATGTCCTAGTTCTCCTTCCAATATTTGTGATTGCATTTCTAAGTTATCTTGATATCCTTCCATAATAAATGTTTTTTTTTTAAATGTTTTTTCAATCCTTTTTAAAAAAGATCTTTTTTTTTTTAATTATATTTTCAAATACTTCACAACCTTATAATTCTCTTATTAAAATATTTGATTAGCTTTTTGTAAGCCTTGCCTTTGGTAATTTTATAACTTTATAAAAATAATCTTTTATTTAAGTGTAAGTCCTTTTACTTTAAAAATATTAAACTTGTAAAAATAAAACTCCACCTTTCCACTTTATTTTGGATTTGAAACTTCAAATACGTTTTCACTTTTTTCTTTTTTTTATATCCTTTATATATTTCGAATTGCCTTGTAATTATTTAAGTTCCACTAATATATAATAATTTATTATTATTTTTGTTTTTTTAAGAACTCCCGGTGGTAAGTACATAAAAAAGGGTATTCTCCAATGCTTATTCTTTAGTTATTTCATGTACGATCAAAAAAATAAAATCGGATTAACCCTTTACTAACTCGCCTTTTCAAATCTCGTTGACTTCTGTTTTGGAGAATATGGGTTAGTCTTAATTTTAATATCACTTGCTAGTGGTATTGCCAACCGTCGTGGCTTTGACACTTAAATTAATAGAGGCTTGTTGTAGTTCCTTCATTGCCGAGAGGAGTTGCGAGGTATGGATGGCTGCAGGTTTATCACCAAACTGTGGCTTGTTTAACACACACAATTTTTTGCAATAAGATTATAACGCAGAGCACTTAATGGCTATAATGCAAACCACGATGATAATAAACTTAATGGCGGATGCGCGAAATGGGTAAATATGGCATCCGGATTATAACAACGGTACAAAGGGAACAATATATGAATGAACTGGGCTTTATTTCTCATGGTGGCAAGTGCAATCTATGAATTAGCGTGATTCCTGAATTTACGACATGTTGAGATCTGTGTGCTTCATCCTCTAATGTTACCTTCTATGGCAATTCCAGCCAGATTACTTGAAATTTATAACACGAACTTCTTTAATATTGTTATTTTGTTTTTCTTTTTGAATTTTACAGGAGAATAATATTTCTTCAATAGAAATTGATTTCTTTAAATCTGCAATGGGGCAATTGTACGGCGGCTAAGCGAAACAACAGATGTGTGGTCTTCAATTGACACAATGTGTGCGGAATTCGTACGGCCAATTAATTGATTTGTATAGTTGTATCCTGTATGTATCCTTGATGGTAATATTTTTTTTTTTCTGATATATATATATATATATATATAATTTTTCTTCAAATTTGAGTGGACATATTTCTTTTTTCACTAGATTGGTTTGACAAAATTTCTGTGTCGTCAAGGTATTTGTTTTTTCTTGATTTTCTTTTTTCTTTTATTTGCAACAGAGTTTTTGAGTTTTAAATGGCCAAAGGCCAACCTGTGGTCAAAGACCTGAGGAAATTAGAGAAACTCTGAAATTTTTTGTGTGGCTAAAAGCCGGTTCGGACAAGGTCTGCAAGAGAGACTGGCCAAAGGCCGGGATCAAAAAAACAAAGCTTTGATACCAAATGGGACGAACAAAGTTCGCTCACACAAGAATTATTCAAAATACTTGGAATATAACAAAGTAATCCATATAGGACTGTAAATAATATATGAATAGATAAGATAAGATATAAGATAGATGAGATAATAAGACATAATTACAATTGAGAATGAGGGCTTGTTTATATACCCACGCAGGGGTGCCCTTTACCAATAGTCATGTCCTTTGAGACATGACCTTTCATTATTAATAATTATTATTTATTAATTATTATGTTATGAATATCTTTGATATATGTATATTTATGTTCATAACACACACACACACACACACACACACATATATATATATAACATGCAAAATGTTGAATCAATTGCAAAAAACATGAAAACATAGATATAAGATCATTTAACTAATTGATTAGTGATGAATCGATGATCATTAAAGCATCAACCATTTAGTACATACTACATACTACACATATAACATCAATTATAAACATATGTGGGACTTGTCACTCAACATTAAAGCATCATAAGTTATAACATCAATCATAAAAGCATCATAACATCAATCATTAAAGCATCATAACATCAATCATTAACTTCAAAGGTAAATTGTCATATGATGTTCTTAA
>ML776711.1:935986-950926 GCA_009831015.1 Picea engelmannii | reverse complement strand
ATTAGCTTAAGTTATCTCTTGGCATTGTATTGGCTATCTATAATAAGGAAGTTTTGCTGGGTTTTCTTCCCCTAGAGGGTTTCCCAGGATAAATGCTGTGTCTCTTGTGATTGTGTATTTCTCAGTGATCTTGTCTTATATTGCTGTTATCTATTGAAATGCAAAGAACTATAATAATCGCTTAAACATTAACACTCATGTGCATTAACTTTCCTTCTTTGCTCACTTATGTGCCTCATAGTCCTCATTGGGAAATGTGCCCTCCAGTGCCTATATATTGGAGCCTCCCCTTCAGTATTCATGGTCAGATTTTTGCAGCAGCAACATACACACTCTCTCTCTCTCTCTCTAGCTATGCTTTCTTTGTGCGAGGATAACCATTGTACCGGTTTTTTGCTTGTCTACTGGGGTGTAATCAGTCCTCTAGCGAGCCATTAATAAAGAAGTGTTGTGCTTGCATTGAGCTTTCATTCTTGTCGGCATTGTGTCTTTACTTTGTGCATTGATTAGTATCTCATAGCCATCTTTTGTGATTAATTTCGATCTTTTAAGTTGTTTTCTGTTCTCTTTCTATCCATCTTTCTGACACTAATACTGCAGGGATCCTTCCAAGCGATCAAACTATCATTTTTCCTAATGTGTTGGGCTGGTTTCATGCTGTCCAAGAAAAAATGGCTACTGTTTTATGTGTTTATTTTGCAGAAAATCAGATCCACAACCAACAGCGAGGTAGCTAGGGACTGCCCCCTAAAGCCGACCTAGCATTTGGATGATGATTTGGCACCTTGTGGATGAGGGGATGTGACTTTCTTGATGAGGAGGCATGACCTTTGATGACTCTTTGCATCTTTTGGAAGAGAGACATGACTTTTGGAGTTTTGTAGTCCTTGAGGAGATGACATCACCCTCTTTTAGCTTTCTACACTCACAAGTGTGGCACTTTTAGAGGAAGTTTTCATGTTTTAGCATTATCTCATTGTTTTAGAGGCATTTTTTGGGTTGGGCCTAAGACCTATCCACCTTGTATCATGGATTCTTATGTTTTAGGGGCTTCCTAGAGAGGTATAGTGCTTGGTTTCCTCATATATATAGAGGGCGTGCTACCTCATTGTAAATCATAACACAACTTGTGGAGAATCACTTATACTTGTTCTTCTTTCTTCTCTTTCACTATGGATGACTTATGCACCTTATCTTGGAGATGATCTTTTGGATGCTTTCGAGTTTTGATGGATGATTTCATGGCTAGGGTTTCATGCTGATCACTTATTTATCTAGTAAGTGCCCTTCTTAAGTCTATGTTAGTTTACTTCTTGGATGTATTAAGTGAATGTTTTATCAAAGAGGTGATATTGCATATTATCTTGTATTCTCTTGAATAAACCTTGTCTTGAAACCCTAGGAAGGTTTGTAGTGGACTATCTTCCCTTTTTAATCATTTTCTTGAAGCTTGTTAAAGGACACAAGGATATTTCTAGGGTTTGTAGTGAACTACCCTAGGGTTTTATTCTTAAGTCTCTCTTTCACCTTTTACCTCCAAGAAAGAGCATTGTTTGACTCTATATGTCGAAGAAGATAAAATGACACTAGTCTTTCTCCCATCTTCCAAGTTGTAAACCCTATTTTTCCCTTTTCCTTTGTTGTTTTAAGGTTAGATAGGATTTGTAGCATTCACCTTCAATTTCCAGCCATCTTCTAACTTGACGTCTACAGTTTATTGGCATTTTTCACCTTGGGGTACACCTTGACATCAATTACTACATTGTTATAGTTTTCAGTCTTCTAGGGCTTTACATCTTGGATATTTTAGGGCTGTTGTATGCCATCTTTCATTTCAGCAAGCATTTGTTACTTAAACCCTAGTTTGGCTTGCATTTTCAGCCTTATTTTATTGTATGCTTAACCTGTTTCAAGGGCTGATTTATTTCTGCTGTTTTAACTTGATATATTGCTGAAGTAATCATCTTAAATACAATTTTTATGACAGCTATAGCTTTCTTCTTGATTTGTAGTGTTTGGGGCATCTCTTTGACTTGTCTTGACTTTCTAAACATCATTTACTGTCCTAGATACTTCATATATACAAATCTGGAAATTGCTTCATCTAACCACCTTGTTCTTGTCTTGATTACCTTGACTTAGTGGTTGTATGCTTGAGTAACTAACATAGGAGGCCGTGGACTTGACTTTGTCTTGCTATAGGTTTCCCTGAAGTTAGTAGAGAAGTCTCCCTTGTGTAGTATCGATCCTTCACTAAAACGAGGGAAGTAATTGTTAAGGTGACAATGGCAAATACTTCCATAGTTACACTTGTCTCACACCTTGTGAGAGTCTTTGCACAAGGGTGCTAGATCTTGTGATAACAGATCACTTTGTTCAATTTACAAGATAATTTGTTATTTAAGAATAGACTCTAGTTTATAAAATATTTATATTTTTTGTATTTTAAAATAGTGTGTTTCTGCATTTTCAAAATTTGGGGGGCATCACATTTCCATGATGTCCCCATTTCGAAAACGGATACATGTTTCCATGTTTCGTGCAACTTTAGCTTGAGTCAATTTTTGGATTGCCCTTTGGTCTCTCATGGACAAGAAGTTAAAGAAGAGCATGATTTTTCATCCACAGACAAATTTAAAAACATAGGTAGTTAATTGCTTTGTAGTGCCACCATTGATGATCTACAGCCGACGACACCCTAACTCTTGGGACAACTATTGCCATACATACAACATAACTATAATTATGTAGTTCACAGATCTACTAATAAATCATTAGTTGAAGGATGTCTAGCATTCCAACCTCAAGCATCTTTAGGTATCATAGTGCATAAGATTCTGCAAACTTGAAACAACTTAACAAGAGAACACCAATCGTTAAGTAGACAAGTGTTGGGAGTTGGGTACCTTGAAAAGTGGTCCCCTTGTGGTTTTGGGTCTCTAACCACAAGAGGAAGATGTTTGTACCATTGTGCCATGTACTTTATGTCTAATTTCAATTCAACTTAGGAGATTTAAGTCAAAAGTGAAATTTAGTCATTTTAGCCTAAAGTGACTAATTATTCACTAAGTGGGTGAATGAGGGGACATAAACTGAACTTAGGGAACTTAACCCAAAGTGGGTTTTGAGTTGAAATACTTTTGGAGAGATCTCAACCATTGATTAGGGATGGCTTGGGATGATCCTAGCCATCCACTTTTTAGGTTTCCTTATGGAGGTTCAAGAAGGGCGCATAGGGCCAAAGGAGGCTCATTCCTTCATTTATTCACCAAGAGAGTTGGGAGAGGATAAAAGGGATGAGGATGGAGGCTATGGATGAGGGAAGCTTGGGCGCCTCCTTTCATGGAGGGCTCATGGAGGCTTAGGCCCTTATTTATTTGTGTGTGAGTGTATTTTCTTTGAAGAGGGCACACTTGAGGAGGGCGCATGCTTAGCAGGCACTAGCAGTTCTTGTGCTACTTCAGATCTGACAGGTTCATCATTGAGGAGGCACACAACAGCTTGTTTGTGTGCAAGGGATTCTCAGTTGGGCAAAAGAGGATCAAGGGCGCATTGCTTCAGTGGATAGAGCTTCAAGGAAGGAAGGGCGCATTCTTCTTGGAACCTTTTAGCAAAGCTCGAGAGGAGCTTGCCACTTGTACAGGTTCTATTGTATTGTATTCCTTGTTGTATTCCATGCTTGAGATCACACATATATATACTTTCATTCTAAACTGGTTTTCCCTGGGGGGGTTTATCTAGGGTCATGTTGACCAAAAATACCTGTGTTCATTTTTTATGTATGCTTAGTGTTTAAATCAGTGTTAGGAGCTTGTTAAGATCCTAGAGGAGTGCTATATGTTTTGAGGTTTGCATGTACTAACATTGGGTTACTAAAACTACTTGCAAGGGCACCTTAAAAGAGCATATATCCATCACTTGAGGGCAGAATTCTTGGCAGATTTGAACAGACCTGTTTGCTGTCCTAAAATGCAGCAAATGACAGATTTGGTTGATGAAACTTAGAGCCCAACAAGAGGTCAAAGACAGATCTGTTTGGCAGCCCTCATAGTTCCTCAAAAATCTACATGGTATCAGAGCCCTTGGTGGCAAAGACTGGCTGATTTCTACAGCATACAGTTGGCAGTTTCTTGACAGCTTCTTGATTGGGTTTTGTAGTGTGGGGATGTTTCTATACACATCCTGGTTACAGAAAATGTGTCCCTGAGAAAGGAACACATCTCCCAGGCTGTGCGACATGTCGCCAGCAACACAGTTGTTATTCGTCATCTTGTACTTTATACATAGCATATTTAATCAATTATTTTACACTATTGCATTAGTTATTTTCTTTGTAATAAACATGATCATTTGCAAAAAATGCATAATCATCAGCATTATCACCAGCCCTTGTTCCAACCTTAGAACAGGTAATCATAAAATACATTGCCTCTATTTTTATTATTTATTATTTCTTAATACCAGGGTAAGCCCATAATGACAACTCTCAGATATTATATGATCTGAGTAAAGCTTGAAATAAGTTCTTGATATTATTTCTTAATTATTGGGGAAACACGTGAAGAAAACTCTTGGAGAGTACTCATTACCAGGGTAACTGTGTGATGATAACTGTTGGGTACTATTCATTATTAGGGGCTTATCAGTTCTAAGACATTACCGTAATGAACTGGTGAGGATCATCCACACTTGTTGAGCCCAACACAACTTCTCGTTTCAATTGTTCAGTGAGCTTATGTACAGTGCGCAACTGATCATAGGAAACAAAAAATTAGATAAAACTTAACAATATATTGCTAGCTTCAAAATTTTCAAAATATGACCCATCATTCCTTGTTTTAATGGAAACTTAAAATCAGCAATGGAAACTTGAATTCACCAATCACTATTATAATATACCTCAGAGCGAGTAGCTCCTCCAATAATAAATACAAAAATGCGCTTCCCTAGAATCTTGAAATCACTTGTGGCATGCCTCAAACTAGATTCACTGCACAGACATGAAATCAGGTTTTAACCCAAATTAATTCTTTTCAACTATCTCAATAAGTCAATAGGAAGAACTGAAGTTGTTCTTTAGTTTCCCAAAATTTGACAATGGTCAGGTAGTAGACTTCTGGTTATCATCTTTTGGCAATTTGATCAGTTACAACTTACAACAGTTTGTTAAAAGCATACAACTCCAAGCTATAGACAAAATGAATTTTTGAAAAGTAAAGATTCTCATAGCGCCAGGAAACATGAAAGGAGAAAACATCACATGAAACATAGCGACCCAAAGGAATCTCTCCAGATATATGTTATTCAATCATAATTTTTTCATAGATATCTTAGTCATATTCATTGATTCACACATTGACAAAGAAGTGATACATTTATGAGACAGTACAAAAACACCTTATCACACTGTTTATAATAAGGTTGAAAGGTTCAGAATTGTGATCTGTATCAAATAAGATTCAGGTCTTGAATTAGAATGCGGCTTGCATGTGCACAGGACCAAACTCTACAAGAAGCATTGACATATGTGTGATCTCCTAGGTCAACCAAGCCTAGATTGTCAGTGTCTTAGTACAAACTAGCATAAAGATCCTGTATAGGGGTAGATGACGAATATAAATTTCAACAGTTTTTAGAAAAGAATGGGCTTCTGCCTTTGATGATTCTGTATCTGATCAATCTTTTCCAAGGTTCCTCATCAACCCCACTGCTTGGGCAAGGTACAAATGCTCCATGCAACCATAGACAAAGCACAATCCCCCCCCCAAATTTTGATAAAAAACCTCTAAGTAGTCTCTTCAGATGGCCAAATTGGGCAGTGGAAGGAAACCAGCAAGAGACATAGTAAATGCATCTGGCCTAAAGGATTTTGCCAAGTACTGTAATTTTACCAGCAAAAGGCAGATCCCTGAATAACCAACAATTATATTCTGTTGAATCCCACATAGAAGAGGGAGAGATTTATAGAGAAAGCAACTCCCAGTTATCTAACTACATCTCCATCTGCCATGTGCTGCCAGGGATGATTCAACCAATCTAGTTTCTCCTCCATTCCAATCAACCAATAATTAGAATTCAAGTCACTTACCACTGCTTCGGCTGCAACACATGGACATCATGTCCCTCATGAGCTTTGCCTGGAACTTATTTTCTTAGGTCGAGATTGGAGGGCTCTCCTGTATACGATCTCTCAATTTATATTGCATAAGCTAAGCTAAGATATTTTATTAATGTCCAACAAATGACCAAGAAATAGGTCAATGGGACTTGAGAGTACAACCAATGGCCAATAGATTATGTGTGTATAACACACTCCTAGAAGTCAGAAAGCTAATAAAAAGGGAAAGATACAACTGATAATAAAAGAAAGAGTAGCAGAATCTAGGTACAACAACAAAGGAAAACCCTAAAGATGCCCAAAGCCCTAATATAGGCATCATAACTAGAAATAAAAGTAAATGTAGACGAGGAGGGAGAAGACGTATCCCTGTCTCTATCTATCACTATGAAGGGATGTTATGAACACAAATAGATATAAATAAATAATGATTCATAATAATAACTCATACTCAATAACTAAATATGTTATGAAGAGACACCTTTCTGACGAAAGGTCATGTCTCCTCATGAAAGGGCACCTCCCTCTGAGGGTATATAAACGGGCCCTCTTTCTCATTGTAATCATCTTATCTATCTCATGCATTCATATTCTTATCAATTATTATTTATAATATATTACTGTCCTATATGGATATCTTTATATTCCAAGTATTTTGGATATTTATCTAGTGAACTAGGTTGGTTCACCACAGTGGTATCAGATATTCGTTTTTTTGATCCCGGCCTTTGGCCAGTCACTTATTCAGATGTTGTCTAATCCGTCCATATTGGCCATACAGGATTTTAGCCACACTAAAATATTTTTAGAGTTTCTCTGCCATCTGGGTCAGTGACCACAATCAGGCCTTGGGCCATTAAAAATTCAGAATTTTTGTGAAAACAATAAATAAGTACTCCGGTACAAAGAAAATCAGAAGGAAATCTGAAATCTGGAGAAGACAGATTGCCGCCAGAAAATCTGCAAACCCGTCCCGTACCAAGTTGCTGTACAAATTCAGTTCAGCAATAATTGTGAGTCCGTACAGGTCCATAATTAATTGTGTAATTTCTCAGCATAGTCCGTACACATCCGCTGCTATTTTTTCGTTCATCATATCCTGTGTATGTTGTGTCTGCAAAACAGTCCGTACAGCAGTTTCTATTAATTGCAGAATTTAAAAAAATTGACTGACAGTCTCTGTACACATTCGCTGCAATTCTGTACACATCCATTCCGTGCCAACTCAGACTCACAGACATACTAGATATGGTAGGGAAAATTAAACATATTCGCCGGAATCGCCCCGTGGGGAAACCAATTAGACCTATCCAAACACCCACAGCCTAAATCGAACGTTCCAGAACCTACTGACAAATGTCAAAAGAAAGCATGCATGCATACACCTGTACGCCTGCCGACTGTCACAGTGTCTGGTGGGTGTGCATGCCCTCGGTTTCCTCTACTCGTGTGCCATGCATGGTGTCATGCTCGTCCGCAGCCATCGGTGCGTCTCCAACCACACACTGCGCATCCTTCCCCTAGAATTCTGGAACAAGAACCACTCCTGGAGATGCGAGGGTGTTGAGGTCCGAGTTTGAAGGATGCAGGGAACGAAGGAGAGTCGAGAGCATAGATTCAATCTGCTCAGCACGCCAGTATAGGTGCTCCAGTCTAAACCGAAGGTCATCAACATTCCTACGGACTGCGAAGACCAAGTTCTGTAGAATTGAAATTGAATCCCAGAGGCCCGGGGATGAAACGCAGTCCTATTGGAGTCGCTCCTGGTTATGAGACATCTCCACACAAAGTTCTTTCGAGTGCAAATTACCATCTTCCATCGAAGGCACAGAGGTTGGCGACGGGGGTGGGGACGGGGGTGGCGAAGGAGGGCAGGGTGGTGCACAGGAGGGACGTGCCATCGCCGACTGCAAGGTCGAAGTCAGTTCGGGGAGTGGTCCAGGAGCAAAGCCGAGATAGTTCCCATGGAGGTCAAACCATTCGATGCGGCACGCCCAAGGCGAGGATAGAGGTGGGAGGCCGGTTTGGTCTGGTGAGGACTGAGTTGAGGACGGAGGTGAGGAGATGAGCGCAGGGGCGAAGGAGGGAGGGTGTCGACTGGCCATAGCCGTGTGATTCTGATACCAGAGGGCACCTCCCTTCGGCTTCCCTCGCTAGCGAGGCATGGCCCGACGAACAAGAGGTAGGGGTGGAGGGAAGAACAAAACGAGCCAGGTAAGCACCAGAGGGGGTGACTGGGAGCCAAATTTGCTGGAAGGGGAGGGTGATAGGAAGCAAAAAGGGGAGTGGGCGTTGCCATAAGAAGAACACAGGGGAGTAAAGGCGCACAAGCGCAGGAGGAGCAGACTATGTACCAGTGCCATGGAAAGGACAGGAGGCCAGCTCTAAAATCACTGGAGCAGTTAGTTAAGGATGCGGTGAAGTGAAAGTTCGCAGCAGGCATAAGGGGGTAATAAAGGCGGAAGGGAGCGACAGGTGCCGTCACATGGGCCAAGGCGAGGTGGAGAGCACGAAATTGCTGGCTAGACGTGTGGGACACACTATCACCATATCCGGGGATTAGAATACATCTTTTAATGTGAAAGCAAAACGCGTTTTAAATTTAAAAAGTGAGAAAAGTAGGAAAAAAGGGATATTAATAAAAAGGGGATATTTAAAGTTTGTTGATATATATATATATATATATATATATATATATATATTTGGATATTATATTCGAATAAAACCCCTAAAAGGTTTTATTAAGAAAATAATACAGAAGGAGCATTATACAAAATTTTGGAAAGTGTATTTATAAAGTAAAAATATATATATCAAGAAAGTGAAGAAGAGTAATATATATATATATATATATATATATATATATATATATTAGAGAATTATAAATTAGAGAAAAAAGTTCAAATTGATTACAAATAAATCTTAAGACCAATTGAGGGTTATAAAAAGGTCCATTCGAAAATGAAGGAAGGAAGATTCTCCGATAAAGGTGTTGATATTCCATGTTGCGGATTATTTACACTAAAGGGGAGTATTCAAGGAAAAGAGATTAATGTCGTTATTAGCATGGACCATAAGGAAAATCACATTAATATCGATTTGGCAAATTAATTATTAATTCCAGAGCCAAATATAATTGAAAAGGAAGATATTTTTCGCAAAAAACAATATGAAATTAAGGACTTGCTAGTGATAGTTGGTGATTATGAAGATATATCCCAAGTCAAAGTGGCAACTATGTATAAAAAAGAGTTTGACATAATTCTTGGGTTATCCTAGTTTGGAAAACTAGGTACCTTCATTTTAAACACAAATAAAAGATTTTTGACTTTTTCCTATAAAAAGAAAATGATGACATTCCAGGACATTACAATGAGGAAAAAAACGATAATACCATCATCAAAATACTTTAAAGATATCTTGAAGGTGATCCTTCAAGAAAAAGAAAATTCAATATCAAGGATGCAAAAAGAATTTGACAAAGTTATCCAAGATAAAAACGAAGAAATTTCTCGTTTAAAAGAACACAGTCAAAAGCTACTTAATCAAAACAAGAAGTCAAAGGATAAAAAACAATGTGTTCAAAAATTGGAACAAGAAAACCAGGACCTCTGAAAGAAATTATCGAAAAAAGATGAAGAAACCTCACATTTAAAGAACCTTAATCAAAGATTATTGGAACAAATCAGAATGTTGAAAGAGGAAAAATCTAAGAAGGAAGACAAGAACAAAGTCAACAAATCAGATAAAGAAGAAAACTCACGACTAAAGGTTCATAATCAAAGTTTACTCATACAAATTAAGAAGATAAAAATTGATAAGAAGACGCTACACGACAAGTTAGAGTAACTTATCAACAAGGAATCATTGGTTGATAAAGAGACAATGACTGAACCTATGGAACTAGAGAATTCTTCAGATGTAAAAATCTCAATTGTGGATAAAGGATTTAATACAGACCCAGTCAACCTTACAACTTAAAAGGATGAAAATCCAACTTATGTAAATAGGTCTTCAAATGTCGAAGTAGCAACAAGCCAAGGGTATGAAGAAGAATCAATTCCAAAAGATAATAATAAAAAAGCTACAAGTATACGAAGTAAAGACCAATTTGCAAGGACGCCTTATCGACATCCTAATCATAAAAGTCGATAGTTCAACCAATCAATGTATCAACAAAAACAAATGACCGATATGTCGAAGAATATTACTTCCACTACAAGTGGTGCTCAAAGTAGAAGCTATCATGGGAGTCAAAATACATCATGTTTTTTCCAAGAACCCTATAAACACCCAGTTCCACAGAAGATCAAATTAGAGTGGGTAGACGCCTTTACAATTCAACAGTTCTGCTTAGCAATTAGAAGTTCCTATCGTCTCAAGTCCTCAACGATCACTAACTCAAGAATGATGAATCAAGAGACAATATTACAAGCTAGAGAAAGGGATAAGTCTTCCATAAGTACGCTTTGAGGACAAATCATTTTTATGGGGAAGGAAATGTTATGAGCAAATATATATATAAAATATATATAAAATAGATATAAATAAATAATGATTAATAATAATAACTCATACTCAATAACTAAATATGTTATGAAGAGATACCTTCCTGACGAAAGGTCATGTCTCTTCATGAAAGGGCACCCCCCTGTGAGGGTATATAAACAAGCCCTCTTTCTCATTGTAATCATCTTATCTATCTCATTCATTCATATTCTTATAAATTATTATTTAATATAGATTATTGTCCTATATGGATATCTTTCTACTCCAAGTATTTTGGATATTTAGCTAGTGAACCAAGTTGGTTCACCACAAGGGACAGATCCAAACACTGATGACGTCCCCTAGAGAGTACCTAGTGCTGAGGAGGCTTAGCTCCAAAATCCTGGGAGGAGCTTTGGATTGAAATGAACTATTCTTCTAACATCATAGGCCGATGGGAAAACCCCCTAATATAAGTTTGGCTGCTCAAGCAGGCTAGGTGGGTAGTCCTCTAATATGGAGTGGGTCTAGCTCTAAAATCTCCTAGAGGCACGGTGCTTGTTGGTTATGTGGGAGGAAGTGTAGTGTCTAACTGTGACAACTTTTGATGATGATGATTGTTATCGTGGAGTTTGTAGCTAGGATAAAAGGCTATAAGATAGAAGGCCAAACTGGCATAACAGGAACCAATCCCACCCAATGTCACCACAATGGGATGGTTCTTTTTCTTTAGGGAGGTTAGGCCCAGGGGAGACGTCCCCGATGACCTGGGGTTTTGAAGAGGCAAAAGGCTAATAAGACAAAGATAAGATTTTCCCCCTTCACAAGTCACCACCCAAACAGATAGTCCGGCCAAAGGCCAATTTAAGAAGTAAAATCCCCAAAGAAGTATACCTGCCTGGAACAAAGAAACAACAAACTAATATGTGCACGTTATTCTATGGGTTATTACTTCATAAGACTATCTGATAAATATATAAGCAATATGGCAATAAATATTGATGAAGTCAATGTTTATAAATACAACTATGAAAGTAATGTCACTTCACCAATAAATATTAGGACAATATGGCATTCAATGTAACCAATCAACACATCATCTAATAAATGCCTTAGATCACCATTTAATTGCTCAAAAGACAAAACGTTGATGCGTCAATGATATAATAGCCAAGGATGACGTCATCACTTAGGGTTAGTAGGTTAGTGTAGGCTATGGTTAGTGAAATTAGGGTTGTAATTCAAGGTTTTGAGAGTGTTGTGATCAAATTCACTTCAATGTAGCAACACTTCAGAACTCTTCCCTCTAGTCCTTAGATGTCCTCCTTCAACCCTTGCGTCCTACACTAAATTGACTCCATTTTACCCTAAAGGCATTGATCTAAAGTCCTCTAGCATTGAAGTGAATTTGATCACAACACTCTCAAAACCTTGAATTAAAACCCTAATTTCACTAACCCTAGCCTAGACTAACCTACTAACCCTAAGCGCTGACGTCATCCTTGGCTATTATATCATTGATGCAACAACGTTTTGTCTTTCGAGCAATTAAATGGTGATCTAAGGTACTTATTAGATGATGTGTTGATTGGTTACATTGAATGCCATATTGTCCTAATATTTATTGGTGAAGTGACATTACTTTCATAGTTGTATTTATAAACATTGACTTCGTCAATATTTATTGCCATATTGCTTATATATTTATCAGATAGTCTTATGAAGTACTAACCCATAGAATAACTTGCACATAGCAGTTTGTTGTTGCTTTGTTCCAGGTAGGTATATTTCTTTGGGGGTTTTACTTCTTAAATTGGCCTTTGGCCGGACTATTTGTTTGGGTGGTGACTTGTGAAGGGGGAAAATCTTATCTTTGTCTTATTAGCCTTTTGCCTCCTCAAAACCCTAGGTCACCGGGGACGTCTCCCCTAGGCCTAACCTCCCTAAAGAGAAAGAACCATCCCATTGTGGTGACATTGGGTGGGATTGGTTCCTGTTACGCCAGTTTGGCCTTCTATCTTATAACCTTTTATCCTAGATACAAACTACGCGATAACAATGATCATGGATGATGATTGAGACATTGATGATGGATGATGTCATCATATCCAAGGCTAGGGCTCATTCTCCAATAAGGAAGACCACCTTACTTTGGTGTTAGCAAGCCTTTGGGATGGGAAAAGACTTGAAAAATGACCACCAAAGTAAAATAGGATGAAAAGGGAAAACGAAATGAGTTGTAATTTGCTTGTAATGAGTTGTAATGAGGGAATGAGTTGTAATGAGTATTTAGGAGAAGTAAGAAGACTTGTAGATGAAACCAAAGGTCACTTTGTATTGTATTTATGAATGTCTCATGCTAATGCAATTCATTCAAGTGTGGAGTTAATTATTCCTCTGCCCATACCTAGCCTAACAATTTCAAATACCATCAATCATAACTTATATAAAATACATTTTTCTCATAGTCCTCTATTTGAAATTCGTGGCGCATTACTATTTATGCTACATAATCAACCAAAGGCTTCTTGTGCCAAGGGGATTGATACTTATTGCAACTTGGTCTTTTGGTTTCTATAACGCAACTAGCCAAACCCTTCTCCAACAAGCTCATCTCTAAATCCAAAAGTGGAAAACATCAACTCATTCCAACCCTCTTGACAAGAACTAAGTCTATTTTTCGTACAAGTGTATTTTTAGCATTATGATTATCCTAGCATAGTATTTCTCACGCTAGATCTATGATATGTTCAAGATCTACTTTTCTCTTCAATGATCATTTTAAAACAATGTTGTAGTATAAAGATGTCAATTATGTTGAAATATTGTAACTTCGAAGAATATTCTAATTATATTTGAGTTATTATCTTATAGATCAAATCCCCTTTTGTGGATTGATCATGTCGGGTCTTGTATAAGACCAAATCTCCTTTTGTGGATTGGTCAAACCATATTTATATGGTGGTATTTGAGAAGTCGGCCCCTAGGGTTTATAAAGTGGTTTTAACCACTCTTGGAAGAAGTCGACCCTACTAAATGAAGAGACATAACCCTAGCACCTCCTCAACTAGTATATATAAGTGAGGATGGCGCCTCATTTGTTCACTAACTCACACTTCTAGTGCGCATCTTTTGAAGTTAGATGCAATTGCAAGAAGGCGAGAGAGGCGCATGCTCAGTACTAGGTTATTCTTGGTGGTTTGGTCTTAGTCTTGGCATTGTATTGGCAATCTATTATTGAGGAAGTTTTTGCTAGTTTTTCTCCCCCATGAGGGTTTCCCAGGATAAAATGTTGCGTACCTTGTGATTGTGTTTCTTTCAATGATCCTCCTTATGTTGTTGTTTTGGAAATGCATTGAATGCTCTAGTAAATTGAAAATAACCTAATAATAGCAGTAAAACTTAACAAATTGTTATTTTGCAATAGAAAAACAATCTCTTTCTTTTATTCTGTGCACTTCTCAACTCTGCAACTACATTTTAATTTTTGATGTAGGAAGATAACCTTGCCAAAGTTACTACGTTACTTTAGAGGTGACTATATGTTATCCATTCACCAATGCTCTTATCTCTTAGACTTCTTCTATTCTTCTTTGAGTTCAAACTAGCTTTGTTGTCTGTTTCCTCCTCCTAGTGAAAATTTGAATTGAAATTGAAATTTATATCTATGCACACTACAGACCAAAATAGGTCAAATGGACTAGAAATTACACCCAACATGAAAAGCACATACAAAAATAGGGGGTTAGAAACATCTCTCTAAATTGAGAATATCAATGAATAAAAATGAAACAACATAACCTAGGTGTACAAGCAATTTATCCTAAAGGGGATAACCCTAGACAGTGGAGAGTCGATGAAGAAACAAAGTCTTGTTGTAGTGTATCCCCGATTAAGAAAGAAGGGGCCTGTTATCCCCGATATTAGGGATAACTAGGAGATCATGTCTCGAGGCCCACATGGTCCTAGACATGGAGTACCGAGAGCAGGAGCAACCTGAGCATGGTCCTGGAGGACCCACTTTTTCTTCTCAGCTAGATTTGTCCTGCCAGCAGTACCAGCCTCCATCACTACCGGCTTGGGCTTGCGTCAGAAAAGGTTCTTGCTCCATGAGGTAATTGGTCCGGGGTATCATGGTATGTGTCATATTTGATCATTATAACTTTCTTATGTATGCATCGCATCTCTTTCATTTCAGATAACTGCTTGGATTTTACACTAACCCACTTGACCATTGTTGGGGTGATTGACTGGGTAGCCTAGTAAGTTGGTATTCATGGGTTTTGGTTAGCCACCAAAGGGGGTTTGAAGGATCATCGTCCGCTCCCCTCATG
>ML776711.1:827113-841045 GCA_009831015.1 Picea engelmannii | reverse complement strand
TTGTTAACTCTTGTTAGGTCAGTGTCACTTTCCGAATATAACATCTGTGACTGGGGTGACCTCTAGTAAAGCGCTGTTAACTCTTGTTAGCTCAATGTCACTTTCTGAATATAACACCTGTGACTGGAGTAACCTCTAGTAACCCTGTTTACCCCTCTTTGGCCCTGGCTATAGTCTAACGGGGTGGTTTAGACCATTAAGCCTCCTCTTTTGGAGCTCCTATTTGGAAAGGGACATTACATATCCACTCAAGTTAAATTGTCTTTTCTTCCTTGATAATTAACTCCTTTGTGCTCATTAGCCCACATTCTTTGAATTTCTTCTTGAGATGGCCTTTCACCAAATACTCTAATCGCTTTCATGGAATCTATCCATTTGTCCTTAACTTGTTGCATGTTTTCTTGGCACAGAGGATAGGATTTTATCCCATCAAATAAATTATTGTAGGAATCCAAGTAGTTGTTACTATCTTGGTCATTTGATTCATTGTTGACCATGTCTATGTATCTTGCACAAGTCTTTTCCTCGTTTAATTTTTGCAAGCTTGACAATATGGAGTAGGCCCATAATTTACTGCATTAATTGGTTCCAATGTGGCAAGAAATATCTGATTTTAGAGAAGGCCACGGTACCTCTCATTCCTAGTAGGAAACCTATTTTGTTAAAGATTCATTTGCATTTGCACAACCCTATTTTGCAATGCATTAGTTGTCTTGTGATGTTTGTTTCCATTCTTTGCATTGCTTCCATCATAGCAACTAAGGGGTCAGTGGCTAGCTCAGCAATATGGACAAGTTAGGTTTCGCCCTATCTCTATACTCTTAGCTTTGGCTTTAGCATCCATTATATCTGTTGGATTAGCTTGATTTAGAAAGAAACTCATTTGGCCTTGGAAAGCATTCAAATAGTACAACAATATAGTCATTGGGGTAGGTTGATGATCATAAGGAATATCTTGAATTATTTTATCGAATCTTAGATTGAATTCATCAATTGTTTCATTTTCATTCATCTTCGTATCAATTAACGCGTTTAAAAGAAACCTACTATCTCTTCTTTCTAACCATCTAGAAAAGAAGGTTTCTCTACAACCATCAATGGTATTAATACTATTATTAGGCAATCCAGTAAACTACTTTCTTGCATCTTTCTTTAAAGACAAAGGAAAGCATTTAAACAAGACATCAAGATGTTCAATTTCTGCAATCGTAATAAAATCCATGAATGCATCCCAATGATCACATGCACTGATAGTGTTATCTCAATGAAACAAAGGCAGATTTTCCAAAGACTTAGGTAGTTATGGGGTTGTCCAACAACAATAGTGAAATTAAAAGGTTTATAGAAATCTATTAACCATGGGGCAGCAATTTTACTTTGATGATTAAGGAAAATCAAGGTTACACGAACCGTGGGTGCGATCGAAATCGGCAAAGGAATCTGGTGCGGGTGCGATGCTCATCCAAAAATTAGGAATCGGGGAATCGGAACCCTAAACCATATATATATCTGTGTGTGTGTGTGTGTGTGTTTTAATATTTATTTTCCTTAAATCACTAGCTATAGCTATAAATTTGCTTAAATCTGAATTAGATATGAAATATACTTCAATTATGTCACCGGAAATGGATCCACTTTTGCCAAAAATGGATCCAATTTCAGGAAACAAACCTGTTCCCAAAAACAAAACAAAATCGAAGAATCCGATAAGAATTCGAGATTCTGATTCGAGAAGAATCTGGTGTGGGTTCAGGGGGGCTCTAAGGCAAATCTGGTAATTATGAGGAAAGTTGAATCAACAAATAATTTCTTATATCTTGTAAAGATTCAAGTCCTAAATGATCATTATCTTCTCTAACTTTAACTCTATTTACTCATCGTCTATATACTTTTTCAGGCTTATGCACAAGGCGAATTAAACCTTGAGGATTTCTTCTTGTAGTGTATTTCTTAGTTAGATTTTCTTTAGGTGGAGTCATCAAATGAGATATTTAATTTAGCATTTAAAACATACAAGAAGATTCCCCACAAAATCCGAGTGATGGACTTTATCCGCTACAATGGCGCCAAAATGTTATCGCCTAACCAGAGTAAAAATAGAAGCAGCAATGAAGGCACATGATCAGGAGATCATGAATATTTTCTACCCTGGGAGTCTGATGCAGGAGCATCAACACCCCCCCCCAAATTCGATTTTTTTCAACCTCCCAAAAGGCAGTGTGGCTGAGAGGATGAGATTTCCTCGTAATTGATTGAGTTTGTTAATTATTTGTTATGATATTCCAGTTTTTAGGGATTTTCAACGATATTGTGAAGATATATCGGATCAAGACTGATCCAATCTTCAACCTGCATTTGTTATAAATGTAGCCTTCGTGCATAGCTGATGAGAGAGACTGACACAATGTAACACCAGGTTGAGAAGGCGCCAAGTGCATAGAGGCCTCATACTGTAAATTCGAGCTCGAATATAATGAAAAGCGAGTGTTCTTGAGGTTGTTATTTTACGTGTTATTGTATACATAAACCTTTTGTGTATGAATTCATATATCTGTGTGAGTGAGGAGAATGATAATTGCAGGTCTGATGCACAATGGGAATGTGGAGATATCCACCGTCGAACAGAGTAGGGTCAATGATGACCCAAACAAAATCAATATTGATGGACGTCGATGAGACGAAGGAGAAGCCCTAGAACGAGATCTGGAGAAGAGATGACATTGGATGCTCTCTTTGTGAAGATGTGAGGGCGCGACATTTCTCTTCTCAATTTTGTTTACAATGTTGTAGCATTTTGAAGGAAAACATGTAAATGTAATGTGTGCTAGGCCAAAGTCATCTGATGAGGGGGAGAATAAATTTATATCATGCAATACAAGAATGAAGGTCCAAGCATTCAAATTCATGAGGGATCGATGGTTTTAGGCGATCCGACCATTAACTATACTGTGTGATAGTAGGATAGACCTAGCATCCATTCATCATGGTGATCCGGGTTGTCTTTAGTGCGAGCCTAGAAGAGTAAAGGAAGAAGATTGGATAGGCAATCTTCTAGTTAGATCGAAGTTCCAACGCCTAGGCCAGGTGTACGATGTAAAATGATGAGTGCTTGGGACGAGTTTCAAATAGATCATGGGTTCGATCCACAAATTCCCAGGCTGGACGGGTACGAGAATACTGCACAGAGATGGAGAAGGGACTCCAAATGTAAGACTCGGGGTGCATTCGGTTGGGAAGATATGAAGTTGATGCCATGGACTTTGGAAGCAGTCCGTATGTGGGCCCATAACCCATAGGTCTGAAGACAATGGTTTGTTGCACTGTAGATCTTTGTGACCCCAGAATTGGTCTTTCATCACTTTATCTCAAGAAGTGAGGGTTTGAGAGGTAACACACATCAATAAGTTAAATAACATCATCAAATGAATACCCCCCTACATAATGTCTAGCAATATTACAATGTTATTCACATAGGAAGTTTCTCCACCAAGGAAAAGTGCATCACCATAGCACATCCAACACCACGGAAAAGAAACATGAGAAAAGTGTTAACTCCTTGTCATACATCCAATTTGTCCTCACCAATCACCACACATTCAAACAAAGGGCACCATTTAGAACACCCTCTCCTCCTAGTGATAAATAAATAGCACCATGATGCATAGTCACTAGGATGCTCCAAGAATAATATGACACATGAAGTAGCAAGCATCCATGAAAAATATGTTAACAAAGGCATGAAAGTAGCACCAAACAACTAGATGACAATCAATAATTACCATCCACCATAGAGAAGTGAATCTCCTCCACCAAAGATCTCCATAAAATAATCCACTGCCAAGAAGGTGTGTAACCCCAAATCCATTCAAATGCTCCATGTGTACCACTTGCAAACCCATCAATGTGATAAGAATTACAATGTGAAGCCTCATACAATATGAGATGTAACATTATGTACAACAACTTCACCTTATGCATATTAATGAAGTTCTCAGTTGTCCAATACTTGTATAAGTTGCAGATTTGATTTTCAGTCATCTATGTTCTTCATGATTTGTAATTTCCATCTATATATGTCTTGTTGATCTTGTTGATGTTTGGACAACATCGGGAAGACATTCTCTAAAGGTAATAATTAATAATATAATTATTATTCATTATTAAATATAGTATATAATAAGTAAATGATAATAATAAATAGTTATTGATTATTCAAGGGACGCATCCTTTCATGGATGGTCACCTTATGTTCCATATCCAAACATCAACACTCCCTCTCAACGAGGGAGACATTCTGCAACATGCCACTCTTGTCTTTGAAGTATACAAACTTCACTCTAGACTCATGACACTTGTCTGTCAGTCTTGGGAGACATCTCTCTCCCACCTGACCCGAGGAGAAACTCCTTCTGCGTCTCTCCCTTTGAGCCAATTAATTCAGGCTCACTCTAGGTCCGCACGTAATAACATATAGCATCTTTAGTCTTTATCACTCCTTGTCAAATCGCCATGACTAGGACAAAGACTATACCAAGATCTTTCACCACAGGCACACACCTATGAGTGAATGTCGGCTTCATGCTAACAGACATGTGGAAAGTACTTCAAGCACCTCGAGTCCATATTATTCCTTGTCATGATCAAGGAAGGACTACGTCTGGGCCTATTTACCACAAGTGCACCTTTGTGATAAATGTATCCTATCTCCCTTGATTTGCAGCCCAATCTAGGAGAAGTTATGCCCGATGTTGAAACATCAACACTCCTTCTTAGCTAGGGAGGTATCTTTCCATAGTAGTACACAACTACTGTCCAGAGACACGCAGTCTCCTCCAGTGGTACAAAACCACCATAGTAGTAAACGATTTGTCACACATGACACTCCCATGTGGATTTCTAGAGGCTACTCCCTCTAGGAACACTTAGGGTCAACTCCCCATAGTGTGAGACATCAAGGGTCAACTCCCTTGACATGTCCTCATGTTCTCTCCACATGGGACAATGGGCTATAAGCCAAAATGTACTTATTCCTTCTTGAATAAGTATCCTCACATATCAACTCAACTCAATTCAAAGAGGAGTATGATCTGAAGAAAGTTTGTCACACATGGCACTCCATGTGGACTTCTAGAGGCTACACCTTCTAGAAACACTAGGGTCCTCATGGGACGTGTCCTCATGTGCTCTCCACAAGGGACGTTGGGTTATAAGCCCAATCGCACTTATCCCTTCTTGAATAAGTGCCCCACTTATCCCTTCTCGAATAAGTGTCCTCACAGATCAACTCAACTCAATTCATAGAAGAGTATAATATGGAGAAAGTTTGTCACACATGGCACTCCATGTGGACTTCTAGAGGCTACACCCTCTAGAAACACTAGGGTCAACTCCCATAGTGTATGACGTCAAGAGTCAACTCCCTTGACATGTCCTCATGTGCTCTCCACATGGGACATTGGGTTATAAGCCCAACCGCACTTATCCCTTCTCGGATAAGTGTCATCATAGATCAACTCAACTCAGTCACAGAGTTCTCAGGAAGCTGCAAACATCAACACTCCCTCTCAGCGAGGGAGGCATTCTCTGCCACGCAAAGTCTGTCACGGAAGTACTTAAACTTCATCTTGGTTTGGTAAGAACATCAACAACCTGCTCATCTGTAGGAAGGTACTGCACCAATACTTCCTTCCTCTGCACCATGTATTGGATGTAATGGTACTTGATATCAATGTGGTTCGATTTGTCATGAAACAGTGGATTATCAAAGATCTTCACACAACTTTGGTTACCATAATGAATAATGGTGGAATCCAACACATGTTCGAATAAATCTACAAGGAGCTTGTGAAGCCACACTGCTTCACAGACTGTCATACTTAATGCAATGTACTCTGCCTCTATTGTGCTCAAAGCCACAGAAGTTTGTTTCCTGCTACACCAGGAAACCATGGAATATCCCAAAGTGAAGCAACACCTAAAGGTGCTCTTTCTGTCCACTGCGCTCCATACACAATCAGAGTCAATATATTCCTACCATATCATATCAATACTGGAAGTATATCTCAGACCATGTCGAACTGTGCCTCGCAAGTATCTCAACACATGCTTCGCAACAATCTAGTGTGTCTATCTCAGCTGACTTATAAACTGGCTAAGTGCACTCACTGCATAGCAAATATTTGGTCTGGTGTTTAACTAGATACATCAATTATCCAACCAGTTGTCTATATAGAGTCAGATCAATTTCATCAGAATGGAAGAAGACACACTTAGTTTCTTCATATTCATCACCATTGGTGTAGTCACGAGCTTCAAGTTCAGTATCTCAAACTTCTTGAATATCTCAACTGTGTACTTCCCCTAACTCAGGAAGATCTCATCAGTTCTCTACCACACCTCTAGTCCCAAGAAGTAGTGCATCATACCAAGGTCCTTCATCTCGAACTCAGAGGCCAACACATACTTGCATTCAATAATAAGGCTCTCTGTATCGGTGAGGAATAAATCATCAACGTAGAGGACCAGAATCAGGGACTGACCATTATTCGTGTTTGCACTAATGGCGAACTGGAGCACAACAGTTTGGAATTACTTGAACTCTGTGACTTTGTGAAATCGCTCCACTTATGTGCGGTGTGCCTCTCAAACCCATCGATTTTGCAAACAACAACTAAATCTGAGCAAGCACTAGTTCTTTAAGTTATATTATTGGCATCATTGACCAGGATAAAATCGCTCACCTTGCATGGCAGTGTCCTCTCTTTAAAGCAAAGGATTTGGCAACAATCTCTTGAACTTGACGATTGAGTTGTTCAAGGGTTTCAACGAGCCATTGGAAAGATAACTGATATTTGAATATGACGTAGAGGGTTGTACATTACCTTGCTGCTATGTAGTACATGAGTCTAGGGTGAAGTTTGTATACTTCAAAGACAAGAGTGGCATGTTGCAGAATGTCTCCCTCGTTGAGAGGGAGTGTTGAAGTTTGGACCATCGGGAAGACATTCTCTAAAGATAATAATTAATAATATAATTATTATTGATTATTAAATATAGTATATAATAAGTAAATGATAATAATAAATAGTTATTGATTATTCAAGGGACGCATCCTTTCATGGATGGTCACCTTATGTTCCATCTATATGGAACACTCATCATTGTAATAATATATCGAATATCTCTCATATCTCATATGAATAAAAACTAACAGATCTGACATAAGTTAAGGGAAATTATGTGAAGTGATTTAACATTGTAATTGAAGAAGATAGGGGCCATTTTACTGTTGTATTTACTGCTATTCATAAAAGTTTTAAGATCGGGTTTCTGCATGATAAGGTTGCCCTAGAGGGATGAAACTTATTAGAACACGTTGGTATCTTTTAGCTTGGATTGCCTAAAAGTTTAGGGCTGTTAATGATGGAAATATTGTCCACTTCTGCTGCTGTTTTAATTGTATTTCATAACAGATCTAAGGATGAATATTCACAAGGTTAAGATCTGGGAAACCTCTAATATAGAGGTGAAATTTATGTTTTTTCTTTAAAACCCTTGGAACACAGAAAATTTTACATTGCCACCCCCTTCCCAATAAAGGTGGCATCATAAATACAAATGGGTTCACTGACCCCTAACATAAGGCTATGGTAATAAGAATAAGGAGTTTATTCCAACGTTTAGACATCGCTACATGAAAGAGTTAAGATGTCTGGTTTAATCTTTTAAAT
This sequence comes from Picea engelmannii, assembly GCA_009831015.1. Lineage (NCBI taxonomy): Eukaryota > Viridiplantae > Streptophyta > Pinopsida > Pinales > Pinaceae > Picea > Picea engelmannii. The sequence goes on along the minus strand of ML776711.1, from coordinate 833,315 downwards.
ATTTAGCCATGAGGAAAACAACAGGTGTATCATCAGTTAGTCTCCTCTCAGTTAGCTTGATATGAAGACAGTACCAATAATGTGAATACTCACAGGCAAGAGAACATAAAAGAGGAAGTGATCAATTTAGACTAAGTCACCCAAAAGAGACAAGGATAAATTACAAAATAGAAAGGTAGAAATATCATACATATTCACACAAGTTCAATAGACTATGTCCCCACTCTTGTTAGGCATATAAGATTAAATTTATACGAAAATAGTTGGTAGGTCAGGTAGTGGGCTTACATGAGAAATGAGAGAGAACTAGTATATATAAGAGGTCAATAGAGTCATTATTACACACATTGGCATATGATTATTGTACTTGAATGTACTTTGGTTATTAGGGAGTTCGTCTCCTAATGTCTAAGGAGTTATTTTGTAAGTCATCATTAATAATACCTTTGACAGTTGATCTCCATGACATATTTTGTTTACATTGTGTGTATTCAGGTTTATCATGCTATATTGTGAATTGGGTTCATTACATTTGGTATCAGAGAGAATGATTCTCGATTAAGCAATCAGAAAGGGAATGCACATGGCTGATATGTGATACATACCGACAACAAGCAATATAAACATGGCAACAGACCTTAATGCCAAGGTATATCAAATGCTGTTGATACCAAGCTACTGAAGTAGTCTCCTATGCACCAGAATACATTGATGCAATACAGGAAGAAATAAATATAAACAGAACAGCAGACCAAACCTGAGATGATTGGAGCTTAGGAATGGTTATAAAATACTACAGATGGATAAACATAATACTTGGATATACAAAACAGAATAGATACCTATATAGGGAGCACCAATGCAAAATAACATACTAAACTGATATAGTGAGATAAAAATATTACCTGCCTCCATTGAACCTGTTTGGTAGCATCAAATTTCTCTGGATGGGTCACCGCATAGATCATCAATAAACGTAACTTATTTTCTGTACTTATAACCTGCATACAAAGGAAATACATATATGGTGTGTTCTTTAATATATCTTCAATATGGAACAAGCATATTTTTCAACATAATGATAGTTCGCCATTGCGAATGATTTGAACAGCCTACTTGGAATGAAGGGTACCTCCTTTGTCTTCAGAAAACTAATCAACTCCTTTGTCCCCGCATCCCCGAAGACAAAATCCTGCTCTAGCTGGCCAATGTCCCTTAATCCATTCACTTTAATTATTTCATTAAGTTTAGCAGCAATCTGCACAAAGAGGACCATTTATAGCTCAAAGAAAATCAGCCACATGGATATATATTCAAGTCATAAAGCAACCAGGCTTGCATGGGCATAGCTCAGTCACTTCAATGACACAGTCTGCCAACCATCCATGGCTTCAACAACAACGAAAAACACAAATGTTCCAACTTCGTCTCCAACAGAAATCTGCTATCAGAAAGTAAAGTATATAAAACAACTCAAACATAGAGTCTGAAAGATATAAAGTATTCTCTACCCTGAGCATTCATGCAAAAGCTAAGATAAAAAGGTACAGTAAAGGACAGAAATGTTAGACATAAAAAAGGAGATCGACTGCTTTCAGCTTAGATTATGGACCTAAATAATTGTAACATTTGCTGTCCTACTCATACCATAGTAAACCCATTGTGACTAGTTTAAGGCCAGATAGGCTTAATGTTTGCAATGTGTAATAGCTGCATGCCATCAAAGAGACATGAAGTACTAGGCAATGTATGATAGGCACTATCCATCTTTTTCCTAGTTGCGTTTCAAGAGGCAGCATAGCTATTAAGGGGAAATATTCTGCTGTGGGGAAACATATACATGACTAAAGGAAAAACGACGAGTAAAAAACCCCCACACCATCTATCCACTCCACTATTAGTGCTAATTACCATAAGAACTAGAGGTACAACCAATTTGTGATACTGGTCAGAGGCATTGTGCTTGTGAATTCCACATCAGTGGCCACACGATTGTGTTGAAAATTGAAATTTTACTACTTGAGGAAAATTCAATCTCACAAGAAAGGAAAGCAGTGTACAATATTAAGTGTACAATATTATACTGACACACTATCAAGGAAATCCATTTCATTGTCTAGTAATAATTAGCAGGGCAGTACATAATAAAATCCCATATTTGGAGAATTACTGTAAAAACAGTTCTAGAATTACACGTCTTTAATGGACTAAAGGATAGGCTACAGAAAAAGTGGGTGTTGACGTTGGAAAACTGAGCAAATCAAAGCACATAAGTATCCAGCAACTTACAAGACGACATATGACTGGGCCAACCATAGTGTCCTGCAATAATAAATACAAATGGTAGCCCAGATGAGGAACCTAGGCGAAATTGAGACAAGACTATATTAGCACAATAAATACTTCCAATATAGGTCACATTTCTCCACATATCTGTTGATGTTTTTGTAGCATCGGGGCGTATTCCCACAAGTGACCTTTGTGTCACGCATGTGGGAATCTTTGTTGGCACCACATTGCACTTTTCGTTTGGTGAAAACCCCCTTTTGTATTAAGCTGGGGCTTTGTGGGCTTGTTGATGGGCGTTGTGGGTTTGTGAGAAACCCAATCTAATGTTGAGCTTGTGGAAGGGGCTTCTAAAGTAAATCTAGGGACTTCTAACTCAACCTTAGACTTGTATAAATAAGAGATCAATTGTAAAGTTGAAGAGTAAGGATGATGTGTGATTCATTCTTGGAGTTAAGGTTGTGAAAACCTCAGTCAGCCATGGAGAAGGCCGAGAAGGCCTTAGACCAGCAAGTTATTGAAGAGAGAAGGCCGAGTTCTGCAGCACTGGGTCTGTTCTGTTGGAGTTTGGGCAGCTGCTAAGTTAGTAGAGGCTCGACCTGCTAGAAAAGGCAGCTGCAGACCTTTGGTATGGCTTGACCAACAAAGGAAGAGGCCTGAGCATATGATTTCCTTGTATTTGGCATTTTTCTCTGTAAGGAATTGGGCCATTTTCCCTGGTATGGGACCCCTTTGTTCTGAGCTTTAGAACAATTGTTTTGGGCATTAAACTCCTGTGTACTTGTGTATGATTCAATTGCTAGGTTTTACTTTCCGCTGTGCTAAGTTGTTAGGCATCTCAGTATGTTTATGTTCACAGTTCAGATTGTGTAATTTCTGTGTATGTTGTTGAGAACCTAGACCAGACCTGAGGTGTGATCAAAATCTAACATGGTATCAAAGCTGAGGCATTGAAAAGTGCAGTTGGATCTCTGTTTTACACAGGTAATAGCCTTGAAAAGGAACTGTAGCAGATTTGACAACCGAGTATCTTGGACTTCTGGGTAAAAGTCCAACAGCGAAGATGGTTTCCGGATTGAGAATTGAAGACTGGTTGGATGGGATATCCAACTACAGCTTGTGAAAGGAAAGAATCAAATTAGTACTGTTGGTGAATGATCTATGGGAATTTGTTGACACACAGACCATCAAGCCAACTGATGCAGCAGAGCTGGCCAAGTACAACAAGTCAGATGCAAAGGCCAGGTTGATCAGTCTTGATGGGGTGAAGGATCATGTGATACCTCACCTAATTGGAAAGGCCACAGTGGCACATGTGGGAGGATCTGAAAGCGTTATTTCAGAACAAAAATGAAAACCGGAAGATGGTGCTGAGAGAGAAGCTCAGGGAGATCAGGATGACCGGGTCAGAAAATGTGACATCATATCTCACCAAGATTCAGCAAGTTCGTGATCAGCTTGCAGCTATAGGGAATGACGTGGCAGACACAGAGTTGGTGAGGACGGCACTCAAGGGATTCTTGGAGCAATGGAAGCCGTTCATCAAAGGAGTTGTCTCACGTGAGAAGCGCCCAGATTGGAATAGGTTGTGGGGTGACTTCATTCAGGATGAAGTTTGAGATGATGATCTTCAACACAAGAGTTGTGAGGAGAATGCTCTTGCTAGTCAGTTGAAGAAGAGCAAAGGGATGAAAGACTTGAGTAAAGTGAGATGCTATGCATGCAACGAATTTGATCACTATGCCAGGCACTGTCTGAATAAGAAGAAAAAGGGCGGGAAAGAGAAGCAAGCTAAGATGTTTGCTTTAGCCAATTCCGAGGAGATAGAGTTGGCTAAGAGATTCGAGGATGAATTTATTCTTGTCTCTCATCTTTCAAAGAGCACCATTCATGAGGGTGCTTGGTTCTTAGACAGTGGAGCTAGCAAACATATGACAGGGACACGAGAGGTGTTCGAGAGCATGATGAAATGGGATCTTGATCTGCATATGAGAATTGGTGATCAAAGTCAGCATGTGGTGAAAGGAGTTGGGATTGTTCCATTCAGGATGGAGCCAGGTGGGGTGTTGCGAGTTCAGAATGTGCTTTGGATACTGGAACTCAGGTGCAATATGCTCTTAGTCCCATCGATCGAGCAGACACGGTTCGAAGTTGTGTTCCGAAAGGGAAAGGCACTTTTCCTACCTAGTGGACCTAACTCGGACCCAAGGGTGGTTCTAGGAGTTAGGAAAAGCAGTTTATATAGGCTAACATGCAAGCCTATGCTGAAGAACAGTGGGAAGAAGTTTGTGCAGACTCAGAGGGAGCCAGACTTTAGAAGGAGTCAGCAGACTCAAAGGGAGCCAGACTTCGGAGAAGGTCAACGGGGTCAGACGGAAAGTTAGTCATCCAAAGGAAGACAACCTTTAGGTTCAAATGGGAGAAAGGAGTCTTCCATGACTTTCAAGAAGGTGTCATGGGTTAAGGAAACCATGCAAGATGCTCAGAAGCGGGAGGCTTCTAGGAGCAGGGTGTCTTCCAAGAAGGGTCCATATCATACAGCAGGACTTGCTTCCGTGTCAGAGGGAGCCGTTGTGGTAGCGGATCCAGTGCAGAGGGAAAAGCTACTTCTAGTATGGGAATCAGAGATGTTGAAATAATGTAACTGCAAAGTGTATTCTTATTATTATTTGATATATTATTCATTGGATCAATCCCCATTGTGGATTGATCATTGATCATGTCAGCTACTTTAAAAGGACCAAATCCCCTTTTGCGGATTGGTCATATCGTAATTGTAAAAGGCAAAAGAAGAAGTCGGCCCCAGAATATATCAAAGAGACCCTGAAACATAATAAAGGTGGTTATAACCACCCAGTTGGAGAAGTCGTCCCTGCCAGTGAAGAGACACTTCACACGTGCCAGTCTTGTATAAATAAGCAGGCTAGCGCCTGACTTAGACACACAACTCACTTGCTCATTTGTGAGACAAGTTTCGGAACTGCAGTTAGAGAAGAAGGAGAGAGAGTGGCGCATATCTGGGAGAGGATCTTCTACATTAGTTTAAGAGATCTCTTCATTGTATTGGCTATCTATAATAAGGAAGTTTTGCTGGGTTTTCTTCCCCTAGAGGGTTTCCCAGGATAAATGTTGTGTCTCTTGTGATTGTGTATTTCTCAGTGATCTTGTATTATGCTATTGTTATCTAATGAAATGCAAAGAACTATAATAATGGCTTAAACATTAACAAGAGATACTTCCAGGTAATGGAGGATGGAATATCTCCCTCGATAAGAGGGAGTGTTCATATTTTTGTAGCATCGAGAGGTATTCACACAAGTGGCCTTGGTGCCGGGCATGTGGGAATCTTCATTGGCACCACATTGCACTTTTCGTTTGTTGAAAACCCCTTTGTATATTGAGTTGGGGGTTTGTGGGCTTGTTGATGAGCTTTGTGGGTTTGTGAGAAACCCAATCTAATGTTGAGTTTGTGGAAGGGGCTTCTAAAGTCAATCTTGGGGCTTCTAACTCAACCTTCTTTTTGTATAAATAAGAGATCAATTGTGAATTTGAAGAGTAACTGTTAAATTTATAAGCAGCTGCGAGAACCATTCTCCTGGAGGATGGCTAAGACCCTAGACGAGATCTAGGGCCCCCAGTGCACTTATGGGGTATTTGGTCTGGGACCAAACAGTCAGTGCCATGGCAAAAGACCCTTGTTAGGCCCCCCGGTATATGACTGGGGTTTCTTGGTCTGGGATCAAGCAGTTAAAGCCCCTAGATATGTCTAGGGGCCCTGGACATGGTCCAGGGTACCCATGCCTGGGGCATGGGTTTCTTGGTCTGGGACCAAGCAGTTAAAGCCCCTAGATATGTCTAGGGCCCCTAGACATGGTCCAGGGTACCCATGCCTGGGGCATGGGTTTCTTGGTCTGGG
>ML776711.1:794050-804076 GCA_009831015.1 Picea engelmannii | reverse complement strand
GTCAAGAGGATTAGTGTAAGATCCAAGCAGTCATCCGAAGTGAAAGGAACCTAATGCATACATAAGAAAGTTATAATGATCAAATATGACACATACCATGATACCTCGGACCAATTACTTCATGGAGCAAGAGCCCTCTCTGACGCAAGCCCAAGCCGGTAGTGATGGAAGCTGGTACTGCTGACAGGACAAAGTTGGCTAAGAAGAAGAAAGATGGGCCCTCCAGGGCCATGCTCAAGTCGCTCCTGCTCTCGGTACTCCATGTCTAGGACCATGTGGGCCTCGAGACATGATCTCCTAGTTATCCCTAGATATCGGGGATAACAAATACAACACTAAAGCATAAGTTAAACTAAGTCATAAAGTGACTTTATTATTATGCCAAAATCTAGTCTAGATGACCATTATAAGCTCTAGCATCCTCCCTTAATGGTCATTCTAGATACACCAACTTTATCTCTAAATTTTACAAATTTATTTGGGCCAAGAGACTTGGTGAGAATGTCGGCAGTCTGGTCCTGAGTAAGATAGTATTGTACCTCAATTGCTCCATCTTCTACAGGTTGCCAAATGAAGTGACAATGAACGTCAACATGTTTGGTTCACTTGTGAATGATAGGGTTCTTTGCAAGGTTGAGAACTCCCCGGTTGTCACAGAAAAGTAGAGTAGGCTCATCTGATTAATCTTCAAATCGCCAAGCAGTTCTTCTAAGCCAAATTGCTTCACATGTTCCTTTCATTGTTGCATTGTACTCTTCTTTTTTAGATGAAGGAAAAACAACTTGTTTTCTTGTTGATCCAATTAATCATTCCTATCCCAAGGCAGAACACATTCGCTATTGTGGACTTCCTACCATCCACAAATCCTACACGATCTAACTCTAATAGCTACATAAGCTAAGTTTTGTACTTGTTCCATATAGAACACTGAAATCTGGTGCTCCTTTACATATTGTAGCACTATCTTTTCTGTTTTCCAGTGTTTTGCTTTTGAAGCTATCATAAATTGGCAAATATAGCTGACTGCATAGCTCAAGTCAGGCCTAGTGGCAGTAAGACAAATCAAGTTTCCCATTAGTTGCCTGTAAACTGATTCATTAACTGGCTTTGAATCAGTTTTGGTTGAAAGTTTCAGCCCTTTCTCAATAGATGTGGATGATATTTTGCAATTTGCCATCCTAAACCTGTCTAACAAACTTTTGGCATATTTTGTTTGTGAAACAAAAAAGTGTTTATCTGCTTGCCAAAATTCTACACTTAAGTAGTACTATAGGAGGCCTAAATCTGCCATGAGAAAATCTGAACATAAATCTGATTTTACCTTTGCAATTAATCCAACCTCACTACCCGTGATGATGATATCATCTACACATCCCCAAAATCACTATATCACCATCCACTCTTCTGACATATAGGTTGGGATCCAAAGGGATTATTTTCAAACCCTGATCACCCAAATATTCATCAATTGTATGTACCAAACCCTAGGAGTCTATTTCAGGCCATAGAGAGCTTTCTTCAATCTGCAAACTAGATGTTTCTTCCCTGAAACCTGAAATCCTTGCAGTTGGTACATGTAGATTTCTTCCTCTAGATCTCTATTGAGGAAGGCACTCTTCACATCCATTTGGTAAAGTTTCCATCCAAATTGTGCTGTCATGGCTAAGACCAAGCAGATCACTCTCATTTTCATTGTAAGGGCAAAGCTCTCCTCGTAATCAATCCCTTCTTTCTAAGAAAAGCACTTTGCGACCGGCCTTGCTTTGTGCCTATCAAGTGTCCCATCTGCCTTGTACTTGACTTTAAAGACCCATTTACAGCCAATGGGTTTCTTTCATGGAGGTAGCTCTATGAGAGCCCATCTTTGATTATTCATTAAGGTCTCAAGTGCAGCTTCATAGTGTGTTCCCATTCCGGTCTTCCTTTGGTTAGAAATCAAAGAATCAATAATTATATAAGATGTCTTACCTTGTTTTGGTCTTCCTTCTGTTCTCATATCAGGCAGCTCATCCCAGAGAACATCACCATAGGTATTGTACCACCATTTTGGTATTTTCTTTGCCTCCTGCTCCAAATCAATCATGCTTTCTTGTTGATTTGAGTTATTTTTAGCATCCTCTTGACTGAAAAATTTATGAGAATCATGCTAAGAGGTTTCCCCCACCCCATCTTGATGTTTCTCATCCTGCATACCTGCTTTCCAACCATATTATCTTCATTTTTCAGATTGAATTTTTTCTCTGTTGTTGCCTGGAACAGCCCTGCACATTCATCAACTGCCACATTACATCTAGAGAATGTTTCGTTAGTCTCAATATCAACCAACTGATAAATTTTAAGATTGTCAATGTAGCCTGTGAGCATCATTTTCTTGTGTTTTGCATCAAGTTTGGTTTGTAATGCTTGAGGAACCCATGCATATACAACTAAACCAAACATTTTGAAATGACCTACTTTGGGTGTTTTCCAGATGATGCATCCTCTAGAGTCTTCTTGAATACTACTTTTGCTGCAAACTGATTAAAGGATACACTGATGTGTGTTCTGCTTCTATGCAATATTTGTTAAGAACAGACTTGTTCTCTAACATACACCTTGCCATCTCCATAATGGTACAATATCGCCTCTCCATCATTTGTTATACTGAAAACCCTTCAGTCCTTATTTCTCAGTCCTGGTAACATTGGGTCTGCACTTCCACTTCATGGATATGGATATATGGTTTTCAAATTTCCATTTATTTCCCAAATTGCTATTAATTTGCATTCATGTGTTAGACTAGAGGCTTGATTTGATGTATAACAGTAATTTGAAAATTTGTCCTCACATTGCAGATTTTTTTAAGAATTGTTGAAGATTTCAAAGAGTATCCGGAAGGTTGTGTTCTTGATTTGGAGAATTATTGCAATTGGCACATTGGATACCCAAATGAGCAAACACTCTCCAGTTTTTCACATTATATTACTAATTGCACAAGTTCAAACTAAAGACTTCAACATATCATTTTCCTGTCAATAGCTATACCTGTGATTGGTTCTAGCAGGAAAGAATTACTTTGATGGATGGCCTTCATAGAGACTGTTTCTAATTATGCAAATGAGGCAATTACAGTCTGAATGATAGCCCTCCAGTGACATATTCGCTGTTTCTTAATTCTGTGTTACAGCTTAATGTTGAAGTTTTTACTTATACAGCTAGCAGTTACGATTCTTCTTTATTATTATAATCATTTAGCACATTAGCTGCATAAGTAAGATCACTGAAAGAGAGGCAATCACAGAAACAATAAAGACACACAGATTATCCTGGGAAACCCTCATGGGGGAGAAAACCCAGCAAAAACTTCCTCGATATAGATAGACCAAAGACCGAACAGAAGATCCTCCCCTACTCGTTCACTAGGAAGAGTAGCGCACCACTTAAATAAGAAATACCAAGACACAGACCAAGAACCCTCCTTGATGTCACACTTAGCTGCAGTAGCAGTTCCTCCAAGACTTGCGCACTTCTTCATAGCTGCAGAGCTAGTGTGGTGAGTGTTCAAATGAGACACCATCCTCACATATAAATACAAGTTGTGAGGTGGCGCTAGGGTTGTGACTCTTCACTTGGTGGCGTCGACTTCTCCTAGAAGTGGCTAAAACCACTTTACAATTACTAGGGGCCGACTTTACAAATACCACCATACAAATACATGTTGACCAACCCACAAAAGGGAATTTGGTCTTATACAAGACCCGACTTGATCAATCCACAAAAGGGGATTTGATCTATACAATAATGACTCAAATATACATAGAATATTCTTCGAAGTTACAATATTTCAACACTTAATGTCCTGGCTTAGCCAATCTATTACCTGTTCTAGCACAGTTACAATTGATTTCTGTGATGTTTTTCATGAAGATTGTTTTTTATTTTCCAGAAAATGAAATGATTGTGAATGATTACATTCCAAACAATAGTTCTCAAGTGATTTAATATCTATGTCCCATCACTGTGCTTTGCATCTTCATGCCCTGGCCTGGTCAAGTTTAACTCCCAATTTTCATTTAGCCATGATTTTTATTATCTTCAAGGTAACTCTGTCATTTACTTTACCAATAACCTTCAAACCATCTAAAGTTGACAAAATATAGGAAACATCTGAGTTGCGATGTGTCATTGTTGGCTGAAAATATTGAAGTCAATTGCTTTTTATGTTAATTTATTGATTTTTGAGAGATTGCCTTAAGTGTTCAACTAAAACAAGCAAAATTGTCAGCATTCGGCAGAGGCCATCCACAAGTTTCCATGCAATGCACTTCAACTAACCATTTCAATTTTCAATAACCATTATAAAAGTTTGGTATTTAAAACAATTGGTGAAGAAAATACATGAACATGAAATAAATAGATATACTCTCAACCATTGCAATTCAACTGTGCTTACAACAATATAGATTACAGTTTTTAGCACCTTAGATTGAGAAATTTTGACCAATCATCTTTTACGGAATTTAAAACATAATTTCAAACAAAATAAACTCAAATTTTAGTTTTTACTCACATCAATGTGCAGACTAAGCTTGTCAAGTTGGTCACTGTATTGTGGCAAAGCTTGAACCATCTTCTGTAAGTCCCTAGTTGATAAGTCATCCCCCTCCCTTTTTTGCCAAAGAAAAAGTATCCAAATATATTATTATATAAAGATTTTCATTTTAACTAAATACAAATATTATACTATAATTTACAACAAAGTATCACCATTCTGCCTTTGAAATAGTAGTAAAAATATACTTTCTGAATCTGATACAGGAAAGCCCTACAAAGAAAATGAAGAGTTTCATGAAAAATTATTACAATAACTATAATTCACAAAGAAAGAATGAAATTGGATTCATGTCAATAGTTGACCACAACAGTCAATGGGATTGATGAGTATTCCATGGCACAGAGCAACATGGTTAAGAACACAAGATGTAATACACTTCCACCTAGCAAATGCACAATGAAATCTCCATAAACTCGCATAAAGTATCAGTTCATGTTTATATATTTATATACGTACACATTTTGGGGCTGCTAGACACAAAGAGACGACATAAGTTAGCACCCATTGTAGGCCTGAGAACTCCCAACCTCAGGTTACAATAGAGCTCAAAACCAAACCCTCCATTGCAACATAATATTAATATCAGCGCCAAGCTCTTGTATACCATACAATCATGTGCGAGTAGTGAAGACAGATGTCAAGGTTCTATAAGGATAGGACCCCTTTGGCACTACAAGCTCGTTGAAAGCTTTCACCATACAATCTCAATTGAGCAAACTAACGAATCTCAGGATTTGCCAGCTAGATTTTCACAGAACTTAGGATAAAACTAAATATGGGATCTTTAAGTCTAAGTTTTGACTGGGCTAGGGTGTTACTGACTATGGGTTGTTGAATTTTCTGAATACTAGACTAGTTCACAATTGCAGTGAATAACCAGGATCACAAGAAGATTAACCAAGCACAAATTACAAAACAGAATTATGAGACTGCTCGTTTTTCCATAGGCATCGTTCTTTCATTGCCACCCAACCATAGGCATTCGCAAGTGCCACCCCCGAGCAGAGCATAGTAGTTATCATGGGAAACCCTTCTACACAAGGGGAGAAAACCCAGAACCTTTTCTTATAGAGAAGATCCATGCCAAAGACAGAATAACCAAGAACAAGCTCTATTCACTAGAGCAAACCAATGAAAAAGAATCCAGCAATACTTATCTCAACAAGGAGAGAACTCAGCAATGTAAACCCTAGCGCACCTCTAGCGCACCACCAAGGCTTAGAGAAATACCCCAACTAGTCATGTGCCTTCCTTCCTTCATTGGAATGTAGCAGTTGCAGCTCAGACTTAGACTTGCGCACTTTTCAGAGTGGAGAGTGTGTCAAATGAGAAAGGCACCTCCCTTATTTATACTAAACTGACCAGTGAACTTTTTCCAATGGGGCCGACTTGTCCTTTCTAGAAAACACATTTAGTTTATCTTTTTCTGGCAAGCCGACTTGACTTCTAAAGCAATAGATTTCTTTCGGGGCCTCTTTAATTCTTTCAATGGTTATCCTCTGACGTCTTGGCATCTTCTCCTATAATAAAGGTTGTCACGGAGGTGAATACCTCCCACAGCTACCAAAAACATCAACACTCGCTCTTAGCCAGGGAGGTATTCGCCATGATGTTTTTCCTCTGGTTCTCATAGCCTCCCAGGCTATGCCATGGGCCTTCGACCATGCCATGGGCCTTCGACCATGCCATGGTCACGCAGACCATGCTACTGTTAGCATCATCACGTTGCACATGGCTACACCCAATGTGTACCTTTTCTAAGGCCTCATCACCACTAGAATATACTAGGACCTACTCGCTCGTAGTGTGGCACTAGGACCTACTTGTTGAATTTTCTCTATTTTGGGCCCAAGGGCATGTAGTTTATTTCATTTAGCATGTACTTGAACCATAAACAAATGCAGCAACACCATACACAAGTGCTTCAATAACCAAGATCGCAAGAAGAATAACCATGCACAAGAAGACAAGAAGTATCCTGGGAAAACCCTTCTCAAACAAGGGAAAAAACCAGCAATCCTTTGCTATATTCTCAAGAGAAGATCGTCAAACACCATAGACCTAACAGACAAGAGGGTGCTTACCAAAACCTAGAACCTAGCGCCCAAGAGAGGTGTGCACTTCAGCTGCACATGCACTTGTTGATATTTCCAAATGACAAGTGAGAGTATGTAATCCTCAATGGGGATTCATCTTTATTTATACAAGAACTGACACAGCAAAAGGTGTGTCTATTGGCACAATAGGGCCGACCTCATTAAAGCAATAATATAATTAATCATTACACAAATAGTAATTATCTCACATATGGTGGGGCCGACTTGTACCCTTTACATCACAAATTAGGGTTACAAGTAAATCTTACTCTTAGACAATATAGCAAGGATCTCACATGTCCACCTGTGCTCAGCCACAGGGACGTCATAATCAACAAATCTCTCAACTGAGTCCCTGGGAGAACCATCTAGAGTAACATCTCAAGCCGACTCAACTAAGTCCACAGGAGTACAAGGCAGGAGACCATCTCAAGCTGACTCAACTCAGTCTAGAGGAGTAAAAAGCAAGAGACCACACATCATCACAACTCAGTCCAAAGTCTAACGCGCACCCAACACATGGGCACACATCATCTCAACTCAATCCAGAGGAGAACGACACACCCATCACATTGGTCCTCTCACAGATCGACTCAACTTAGTCCAGAGGAGAACGACCTGGAGAACGTCACATGACACTACAATCATCAACACTACTCGCTCGTAGTGCATTGTCAAGGCCCTACTCGCCCATGACGTGTCCACTTGGTCAACTCCCAAGGGACGTGTCCTAATGGTCTACTCCCATGGGACATTGGGTGCCACCCCAGGACAACTTCTCACTACTCTGACAAGTGTCCTGCTCAACTCCGTCCCAGAGGAGTGTTCTCCAAGTCAACCCAACCCGATATGGGAAGAAGATCAAGGGCGTCTCCACAGATCAACCCAGCCCATCCACCTGGGGAGAAGACCCATCTCAGGTCAACCCAGCCCAGCACAACTGAGGAGAAGACCCGTCTCAGGTCAACCCAGCTCAGTCCAACTAAGGAGAAGACTCGTCTAAAGTCAACCCAGCTCAGTCCATCAGGGAGAAGATAGGGACAAGGCACAACACACTCACAAATCGACCCAGCCCACTGCCCTGGGGAGAAGATCTAGAGAGTGTCCTCAGAGGTTGACCCAGCCCACTACTCTGGGGAGAAGGCCTAGAGAGATATCTCAACCAAATGGATTACAATCCAAAGGTCCGTGGGCACCAGCCCAATACAACTTATCAGTCCATCGATAAGTGTCATACTCAGCTCAGTCCATCGAGGAGTATCGTCAAAGAAGAATGTCTCATGAAGTTGCAACCATCAATACTCCCTCTTAACGAGAGGGACATTTTTCTCCAAGTTTATCACGGAAGTACTCGAACTTCGACTTGGCACGAGGCTCGGTGAGAACATCTGCAATATGCTCATTTGTAGGAAGGTACTCCACTAGTATTGTCTTCCTCTGCACTATATCTCGAATGTAATGAATCATGGTGGGATCCAATATCTTATCATAGAATCCTGCAAGGAGCTTCCGAAGCCACACTTCTTCGCATACTGCCATACATACTACAATGTACTCGGTTTCTGTGGTACTCAAAGGCCACAGAAGTTTGTTTCTTGCTACACCAAGAAACCACGACAGATCCAAAAATGAAGCAACACCCTGCGATGTTGTTCTTGTCAACTATGCTCCCTGCCCAATCTGAATCACAAATATCTCAACACATGCTTCGCAGCCACCCAATGTATCTGCCTCAGCTGACTCATGAACTGGCTAAGTGCACTCACTGCATAGCAAATATCCTGTCTGGTGTTAACCAAATACATCAATGATCCAATCAACTATGGGTATATGGATCAATCAAGTCTGAATTGGAAGAAGATGCACTCAGCTTCTTTAGATTCATCACCATTGGTGTGGTCATGGACTTACAGTCCAATATCCAAATCTCCTCAAGATCTCAACTGTGTACTTCTTCTGACTCAGGAAGATCACATCAGTTCTCTACCACACCTCAAGTCCCAAGAAGTAATGCATCATGCCAAGATCCTTCATATCAAATTGAGAGGCTAACTCATGCTTGCAACAAGCAATCAGATGGCTCTACTCCAATGAGAAATAAATCATCAACGTACACGATCAAAATTAGGGACTCACCATCAACAACCTTATAGTACAGGTTGGCATCAGCAACAGTCTTGCTGAAACCCAAACTCATCAGGTATCCATCAATCCTCGCATACTAGGCACGAGGACATGGGACTCCTTCCCATGCATCACGAAACCATCTGGTTGCTCCATATACACCTCTTCCTCAATCTCGCCATTGAGGAAAGTTGTCTTCATGTCCATTTGAAGTAATCTCCAAACCAAGACTGAAGTAAGTGCAATAATCGTCTTAATGGAGGTATATCTAGCAACAGGAGCAAAGGTCTCCTCATAGTCTATTCCCTCCACCTGAGAGAATCCTCTAACAACAAATCTCGCTTTGTGCTTCTCGATGCTCCCGTCAGCTACATGTTTCATCTTATAAATCCACTTGGAAGTCACCACAGACTTTCCTTTGGGTCTCAGAACAATATCTCACACATCATTCTTCATGATGGACTAATACTCCTCCATCATGGCATCTCTCCATATTGGTTGATTGGATGCCTCCTCATAAGAGAAGGGCTCAATGATGTGGCTCATAGTTGCACCATAGCTCGAGAATCTCTGAGGTCTCTTACTTTCTCTGAAGGTACCACGAGGAGTGCATATCTCTTTGCCTCCTGCAAAGTCTGAATGAGCCTAGGCAGGGCTCTGCCGACCTACTGCAATATCTCTAGGAACATCAATAGGATGTACTGGATCAAATGGATCGACAAGCTCAATTGTCTCTGTTATCCCCGATATCTAGGGATAACTAGGAGATCATGTCTCGAGGCCCACATGGTCCTAGACATGGAGTACCGAGAGCAGGAGCTACTTGAGCATGGCCCTGGAGGGCCCATCTTTCTTCTTCTCAGCCAGCTTTGTCCTGTCAGCAGTACCAGCTTCCATCACTACCGGCCTGAGCTTGCATCGGAGAGGACTCTTGCTCCATGAGGTAATTGGTCCGAGGTATCATGGTATGTGTCATGTTTGATCATTATAACCTTCTTATGTATGCATTTGGTTCCTTTCATTTCGGATGACTGCTTGGATCTTACACTAATCCTCTTGACCATTGCTGGGGTGATTGATGGGGCAACTTAGCAAGCCGGTATTCATGGGTTTTGGTTAGCCACCAAGGGGGGTTTGCAGAGCCATCGTCCGCTCCCACCATATTATCATTTTTCCATCTTATATCCCGCTCATCTATCCCACTCCCCTAGT
>ML776711.1:770771-785915 GCA_009831015.1 Picea engelmannii | reverse complement strand
AGACTCATAAAGAGCCTCAACAGTCAAACAAATTCAATCATAAAGAATCTCATCCAAGGAGATTTCAGAAGAAAGGACAACAAAAGGAAAGGGACTACTCATCTGTACAATGCTATCATTGTGACAAGATGGGACACATTGCAAAGTTTTGTCCAGCCAGACGAGAAGAATACAAGAGAAAACATAAGAGGCTCCATGCCCATGTAGTCGAAGATGAAGAGCCACTCGAAAAGATGATAAGAGAGCAGATCAAAGACCATGTCTTGATCTCGGCCCTCTCAGGATCTGTAACACCTGGAGAGGACACTTGGCTCATTGATAGTGGTGCATCCAAGCACATGACGGGACAAAGAAACATTCTCTCTTGTATCTCAAAAAAGAAGATTTCTCAGAAAGTGACACTTGGAGATGATGACCAATATCCCATCAAGGGAGTGGGAGAATCAAATCATAAACTAAATTCAGGGAATTCACTAAAAACGAAGGACGTACTATATGTACCAGGCTTGAAGAAGAACCTACTCTCCATTTCAGCTTTAGAAAAGAAAGGCTTCAGAGTTGCCTTTATAGATG
Source organism: Picea engelmannii (assembly GCA_009831015.1). Classification (NCBI taxonomy): domain Eukaryota; kingdom Viridiplantae; phylum Streptophyta; class Pinopsida; order Pinales; family Pinaceae; genus Picea; species Picea engelmannii. The sequence goes on along the minus strand of ML776711.1, from coordinate 785,342 downwards.
GAGAAGTTCTTATAGATGGAAAAGTTCTTATGTGGGCTAAAGGAGAAACCTTAAATGAAGCAATCATCATTGGAAATGAAGAAAATGGCTTGTATAAACTAAAGGGTCACTCAGAGGCTCCCATGACCCATGCCTTTAAAAACTCATGTGAACTTTGGCATAGAAGTTAGCCCACATGAACTACAAGGCACTACCATACATATGCAAAGCAATCACAGGTTTACCAGAACTCAAAGGTGACCATAAAGGCGTATGCAATGGATGTGCACAAGGGAAGAACATCAAGAACCCATTTCCCAAGAGGAACAGGAAGACAGAAGGAGTCCTAGAACTCATTCATTCAGATGTATGTGGCCCAATGCCATCATCCTCCATTAGCGGGTATGTATATTATGTATCATTCATTGAAGACCACATACATCTTGATGAATGAGTTCTAGGACTCCTGATACCCTGAAGACCAATGGATATCCTCTATTGTAGGTGATGCCCTCTCTGGCACAATGCGCATTTCCTAACAGGAATGGCCCAAGAAAGGTACGGCCTCTTCTCTGATGACCCCAAACCTCTGCAAAACTCTAGGAGAAGATAGATCAGGTGATGGCAAGAAGGTATGAGCAATCTCAGGGAAGTAGCTCATCCGGAAGACCCCCAAACCACAATATCTCCAATAACAGATGTGCCTTCCTAGTTGAACCAAGCCAACAAATCGGCCTCCAAGAATATAGCTGCCAAATCTCCTAAGGAAGATGCCAAACTGTAGATCGGGCCAAGAGAAACCCCTTGGCAAAATCTCAGGCTGAAAGACAAAGAACTGACCCACCAAAAGACTAAATCCTCAATCTGCAGTGCGCCCTACTCTTCTCCAGCTCGTGCCAAGCTCCAATAAATAATCTGACAAAGAAAAACCCTCCGGAAGAGTCTAAAGAAGGCACCCTAGGCCATACCAAGAATACCCAGAAGCTCTTTTTCCCAGAATCCTACTCCTCTTCCCCGATCAAGCTACTCCTCTCAAGATGGTGTGCCCTCCTACTGGAAACCCTCTATAGTTGCGCACCCCTTTTCTTTTGTACCTGTAGTTGATGTAGAATCCACTTGTGACTGAATAGACTTGATGTAGAATGGTGAGGGAGGAATCTTTCACCTCCGTGACCAAGCTTGGACCAGGTTGGGTGGGATCTTTCACCACCGAGCTGATCTCTAGGGTTTGTTACGTCAAAACCCTCAAAACCGCCAAGTGGATGGGCTCACTAGCAAGAAGCCAGATATCAAATTGATAAACAACATAATCAGAGAATAGAGGCCCCTATCTCTCTTTTATCCTCCCTRCTCACCTTGTCTCTCCAAGTGACTTTTACTTTATTTAATTATTAATTAATTAATTAAATCACTTTAATTAATTAATTAACCATTTTACCTCTAAAAAGTGGTTTATCTCTCCTTGTGGCTTCTTTGGCCACTGAAAGTCACTTCTCATCATCCTATCTTGTAGTGTTATTCGTCCCGATTCCGATGAGCTATCACACTAAGAGGTTCCTCCAAGTATTATGCCCAATATGACCTCCTTAGTGAATTTAATTAACATATAGCCCAAAATAACTCAAAATAACAGAAATCGTTGGAATGCAACGGAACCAAAGCCAAGCTATGCGGAATGGATCATGATGATGAAACAAGATGAGGGATGCAAGTAGGGCCCAATAAAACCCCTCAATAGTTCTTGTACTCGCTATCACCCTCGTCTGGCTACTCTAGTCAGCATAACACTCTGTAATATAATGGTGTCCAAAAGTGGGGACATTACATCCACTGTAGTAGAACACAACTACTATCCAAAGACACACAGTCTCCGCCAGTGGTACACAACCACCTAAGTAGCACACAACTACTGTTCGGAGTCACATAGCCTCCGCCAGTGGAACACATCCACCGTAGCAGCACACAGCTACTGTCTAGAGACACACAGTCTCCGCCAGTGGTACACAACCACCGAAGTAGCACATAGCTACTATCCGGAGTCGCACAACTACTGTCCGCTAGTGGAACACATCCACCGTAGTAGCACACAGCTACTATCCAGAGACAGACAGTCTCCCCCAGTGGTACACAACCATCGAAGTAGCACACAGCTACTGTCTGGAGTCACACAGCCTCTGCCAGTGGAACACATCCACCGTGGTAGCACACAGCTATTATCCAGAGACACATAGTTTCCGCTAGTGGTACACAACCACCAAAGTAGTACACAGTTGTCATCTGGAGTCACACAGCCTCTGCCAGTGGGACACATCCACCATAGTAGCACACAGCTACTGTCCAGAGACACACAGTCTCCGCCAGTGGTACACAACCACCAAAGTAGCACACAGCTACTGTCCGGAGCCACATAGCCTCCGCCATAGTCTTACGACTATGTGTGTGATGTTTCTTCTCTCAACAGGTCTGAAAGTGCATTACCACCTCAATCACCTCACGTGACTGATCCAGGGAACCCTTGACCAGAGGCATTTGCCGACATGAGAAGAAACATCACACCTCCCTCTCAACAAGGGTGGACATTCCACAACACTCCAAGCTTGTCCCTGAAGTACTCATACTTCACTCTTGACAAGGGCTTGGTGAGGATGTCTACTATTTGTTGGTCCATGGATATGTACTAGAGTTCCACAACTCCTCTCTGCACCATGTCCCGGATGTAATGATATTTGATCTCTATATACTTGGACTTGTCATGGAATACAGGGTTCTTGGTAAGCTTCACGCAACTTTGATTGTCACAATGTATCAAAGTTGGCTCCAATTCTAGATCAAATATCCCATCTAGCAACTTCTGGAGCCACATTGCTTCACGGCTTGCCACGTTTTCTACGATATACTCTGCGTCTGATGTACTGAGTGCCACTAATGTCTGTTTTCTGCTCAACCATTAGATCATCCCTGATCCCAAACTAAAACAACATCCGGAAGTACTCTTCCGATCCACTGCACTCCCTTCCCAGTCAGAATTAGTATATTCCTACAGCTTCACATCTCCACTTGAGACATATCTCAATCCATATCCAACAGTACAATGAAGGCACCTCAACATATGCTTTGTTGCCATCCAATGTACCTGTCTAGGTTCAACCATGTGTTGATTCAAGGTATTCACTACAAAGCATGTGTCTGGCCTAGTGTTAACCAGGTACATCAAGGATCCAAACAACTATCTGTACATCGTGGGATTCACCAAATCTGAAGTTTTGTCACTCAAAAGCTTCAGATTTATCGTCATGTGTGTGGTCATGGACTTGCAGTCCATCATCCTGAATCTTTGTAGAATCTCAACAGTATATTTTCCTTGGATAAGGAAAATCTCATCTGATCTCTACCACACTTCCAATCCCAAGAAGTAATGCATCAAACCTAGAAAACCTTCATCTCAAACTTTGAAGTGAGCTCCCTCTTGCACCCAACTATGAGATTCTCAACTCCTATCAGAAATAGGTCATCCACATGTAGAATCAATGGGAAACCATCAAATAACTGTTTGATCTGGCATATCATGCCCTTGGTGCCTGCTTAGGCCCGTATAAAGCCTTCTTCAATCTTCAGACATGAGACTCCTTCTCATGTATCTTGTGGTTGCTCTATGTACACTTCTTCTAGTTCTGTCTACCGGAGCAAGTGTCTCGTCATAATCTTCTCCCTCTTGCTGGGAGAATCCTCAAGCCACAAATCAAGCTTTGTACATCTCTATGATGCCATCTATAGCATGCTTGATCTTGTAGATCAACTTGGAAGTCAAAATGTACACTGAGATTTCGCAACAGAACAAAAGGGAAGGTCACGGGTTCTCTCGGACCTGCACCAAGAAGTCGAAAGGGCCTATGTCTTGATACTGAAGGAAACCATTAAGGTTTCAGAGAGTCATCAGACTCAAGAATCGAAGATCCTTTGACCGGGAGGTCGCACAGCCCTACGGGGAGTAGGGAGGGATGCATCACGACGATAGGGCTTTGTTCATCATATGGCGACGACGAGGATATGTTTGTCCAATTGTGACATTTGTATATGTTTGTCACATTTTGACGTTACCACCACACATCATACTAGTCTCGGAACCACCTCCCACACATCATTCTTCATGATGGACCGATACACCTCCATCATGGCATCCTTTTATTCCTGCTTCTCATCAGCTTCTACAATGGTGGAAGACTTTGAATCAATGATGCTACTAATCAGCACCACATAGCTAGAAAACATGTGTGGTTTCTAGAACTGAGGTAAAATCTATATCCCAATGCTTATGACTGGTTATCTCCTCTGTCACTGCAGCAAGGTCTATCAAGACAAGGGAATCCTCCGAGGAGCTCTCACATCTCCTAGAAGCCTCTGAAGCTTCGATCTAGCCTCCTGAACTCATGGCACCTGTTTGTCAGTCCTGGAAGACGTCTCTCTCTCCTATCTGAGTCTGAGAAGGAATACTTTCTGAATGAAAGTCTCTAATCCAATGACTCTCTCTGAGATCATGCTCACTTTGAATCTCCATGCTCCCTCTGAAGCTTGACTCCCTCTGAGTCTATGATCTTTGGAGCCACATGCTTCCGCTGCATCTGTTGACTTCTTCTGAAGTCTTATCTCCTATGGACTGTAATGGGAGGTTGCTCCTCCATACTGGATCCTAAGGGTTGACTCCCTCTGAAATCTAGCTCCTTCTGAGTCGGTACTTGGTGGGTCGCCTGCCTCGCCATTGGTGGAGTCATCTGCTTCTCTTCATAGTATGGCTTATTAATGCCATGTATCTGTATGAGAACATGCTTGTTTACTGCATCGTTTCTAGGTAGGCCTTTCTGGCACTACTGACTCTTCCTGATGATCTGAAGAGTGGTCAAATTGACTGTACGGTCATCTTTGGAGCCCTCTGCTCCTCACAGTCAATCTCCATAAGAGATACTCTTCCTCGTCTTCTACTTCACAAGGGTGTGTACATTCGTGTACACAGTTCTATGTCTCGGCTAAAGACTGCCTAAATAGTTGCCTCTTGCAATCGTCATCATAGCTCCTTCTCAGAGCTATCACCTATGACATGCCCGGAGCAAGAGACAAGAACAACATTTCCATGGTAACCTCCATGGAATGGTTAGTAATCAAGAACATCTCCTAGAGGAGATCAATTTCATCTTCCAGACAAGTATATCATTAACAATGAGCATTTTCTTAATGGTAATCGTACCGACAGTATTCAGGTGTACCTAAACATTTGATAGAAATAAAAAATAATAAAGTTGTAAAAACTGCTATCCTAGGTACAATACTTTCTTAAGCAACAACAATATAAAATATCAAACCTCGTATGCAAACCTGGAGTCTGGTGTTGTTGTCCTACTTGAGTTTCCTTCTATCGTTCATATGAAAACACCATTGTTTAAAAGACAAATTCTTCATCGTTTGATGCCTTTGAGTGCTCTTCGACTTCTGTTGCATGTGCATGGTGTTTCTTCGTCTCCTTTTCTTTCTCATGTTTGTGAGGACATTGTGCAGCATAATGTCCCGTCTTCCTGCAATTGAAGCATTGAACCTTTGACACATCCCTCTTATGATGTGGCTTCTTAGACCTCCTTGGACTGCCTTCTTCTCTTTCCTTTCTCTTCTTCACTTGTTTTGCAAGTGCTTGGTTTTCCTCATCATCTACCTTTCGTTTCTTGGACATCAATCTAGATTCCTCTTGAGAGAAATTTGCCCATAATTTGTCAAACTTGGGTAACTTCCTTCTAGCACAAATTCCTTGGACAAATGGGTCCCAAGAGGGAGGGAAACCATTTAGCATAGTGGTTACTAGTTCAGCATCTTCTACTAGATCTCCAATGGCTGCTAACTGGTTTTTGATCTGTGAGATCCTTGTAAAGAAGTTGCCTTTCGTCTCTAACTTGTTCATAGTCACATTTATGAGTTGATGTCGTAGGGTGAGCTTCTGACTAGTGCTCTTGCTTTCATAGAGTCTAGTTAGGGCATCAAACATCTCCTTTGCAGTCTTTAGTTCTGATACATTGGGTATCAGGTGATCCTTGATTGAGTCTGTCAAGATCCTCTTGGCTTTGACCTCATTCTTCTTGAACTTTTCCTTCGCTTCTTCATTTTCGGGTTCTGGAAGCATTTTTTTGACGTGATCCAATAATTTATTCTCTTCTAGAATGAGTTGTATTCTATGCTTCTAGGATCTAAAGTTATCTGCTCCATCCAATCTATCCTCAACTCTCATACTAGTTGACATTTTCGCTAGTAGAAACCCTAGCACTGAAAAACCTCAATTTTTCAAAATTCACCAAACTGTGCGCTAAGGGTTTCAGAGGATACGCTAGGTTAGAGCGCACTGCTCTATGAAGGAATTATTCCCAACGTCCTTGGGATAGTGCTTAACGAGCTTGACAAAGTATTGCAGCTACAAGGTGTTGTTGTAGCAATCTTCCTTCCAGTGGTCAAACTACTCTAAAGGTAGCCAGCTCTAATACCATGTTAGATTTTCCTTATTTACAGAGCATTAGTGTTACTAGTGTTTTTTCTCTTTATTACCATTAACATATATATCATGTACTGAGCAAAGTGACATAGAGTGCAACAAACCTATCATATATGATCATATCTAATACAAGCCATCCTAGGTCCTACCTAGAGAAAACAAACTTAACCAAGCATTATAAATATGCCAATCCAGATGAGAAAATATTTGAGATCTACCAGATACATAACAAAGAATGCTTAACAACAAAGGATGAGTTTTACTTGTCACTTCCATTAAAGGACAAGAATAAGGGAATCTTAAGATTAGGCATGGAACACTCTGCCACCTAGAGGATGGATAGAGTACAACTTCTATGGTCCTTCTAAAGGTAACCTGGGAACAAAACATGGAGGAAGCATCTATAGGGATCACGAAGGGAGCATAGTAGAAAATATTAGCCAATTCCTAGGATATAAACCAATCAACCAAGAAGAATCGGTGGTATCAAATTAACTTTAAAATAAGGATTTAAGAAATTTATCTTTGAAGGTGACTCCATGTAATAAGATAAGATAAGATAATTTTATTAATGTCCAACAAACGACCACAAAAGTAGGTCAATGGGACTGAAGATAACAACAAGTATGAATACAATGAGGGAGTGCAAGTGCAACTCCTAGATAATGCCGAAAATAATCATAAAGAAAGGAACCTACAGTGGTACAACTTCAAAACACATGTATATGATCCTGACCAAAGGTACGATGAATCAAAATATAAGTGAGTATGTCCAAGATTGAAAGTAGACAACTCAAGAGTCTGTCAACAGAGAGAGAGAGTGAGAGAGAGGTCTAAAGATGAGACTAATGATGTCAAGGTCTCTTGGGTCTAAGGGTCGAGGGAGGGGGGAAAAGGGGGCACTGGCCCACTGTCAAAGTCCTCAGGAACCATTAGAGGGTCCGGATGTATGATCTTGGGGAGAAGGTAGGGGTGGGAGATGCTCTTGGCATCCGAGGTCAAAAGTAAAAAACTATGGATATATCTTCGTGTTGATGTTTTGGTCGCTGCGGGAGGATCTTTCCCTCCTAGATGACCTTTCTTAAATGTGAAGAAGATTCTGGAAGCAAGAGATCCATTGGACAGAGGTTGAAATACCCTAGAAGAGAAGTTAGCCTAGAAGAATAAAGTATAATGAAAAGACACCTTCCCAAAAGAGAAGTTGGCCCGGCTAGAAGGACAGGAAGACTATAAATAAGGAGGCGACTTAGCTCATTTGTTCATTCACTCACACTCTCCTAGCTACACAGAAGCAAGACGCAGGTTTGGAGAAGGTGACGCAGTAACTACAGCTTCATAGTTTATTCTTGCTCAGTCTTTTGGTATCTCTCGCTTGTGCGCTACTCCTTGAGGAGGTGTGCTACCTTTGTATGGTGTTGTTGACACAGCTGGGGTGGTATTTCTGGTTAAGCTAGCACTTGTGCTAGGATTTATCTGATTGGACTTGCTTTGCGAACGGAATCTATCTAAGAAAGGTTGTTGGGTTTTTTACCCCATTTGGGGTTTTCCCAGGATAAATCTCATGAACTTTTCTGTCTCTTGTTTATGTTGCTACTGCTCAGTACATGATGTATATGTTAATGGTAACAAAGTAAAACAACACTAGTAACACTAATGCTCTGTAAATAAGGAAAATCTAACATGGTATCAAAGTTGGTTACCTTCAGAACAGTTTCACCACTGGAAGGAAGATCGCTACAGCAACACCTTGCAGTTGCAATACTTTGACAAGCTCGTTAAGCATTGTCCTAAGGACGTTGGGGATAATTCCTTCACAGAGCAGTGCGCCCTAAACCAGCGCAACCCCTGAAACCCTCAACGTGCAGTTTGGTGAAGTTTGAAAATCAAGGTTTTTCAGTGCCAAGGTTTCTACCGACGAAAATGTCAACCAGTATGAGAGTTGAGGATAGATTGGATGGAGCAGATAACTTCAGGTCCTGGAAGCATAGAATACAACTCATTCTAGAAGAGAATGAATTATTGGATCACGTCAAGAAGATGCTTCCGAAACCCGAAGAGGAAGAAGCAAAGGCAAAGTTCCAGAAGAATGAGGTCAAGGCCAAGAGGATCTTGACAGACACAATCAAGGATCACCTGATACCCAATGTATCAAAACTAAAGACTACAAAGGAAATGTTTGATTCCCTAACCAGACTCTATGAAAGCAAGAACACCAGTCGGAAGTTTACCCTATGACATCAACTCAGAAATGTGACTATGAACAAGTCAGAGACGATAGCCAACTTCTTTACAAGGATCTCACAGATCGAAGACCAGTTAGCAGCCATTGGAGATCTAGTAGAAGATGTTGAACTAGTAACCACTACGCTAAATGGTTTCCCTCCCTCTTGGGATCCATTTGTCAAAGGAATTTGTCCAAGAAGAAAGTTACCCAAGTTTGACAAGTTATGGGTAGATTGCTCTTAAGAGGAATCTAGATTGATGTCCAAAAAACGAAAGGTAGATGATGACGAAAACCAAGCACTTGCAGCACAAGTGAAGAAGAGAAAGGAAATAGAAAAAGGCAGTCCAAGGAAGCCTAAGAAGCCAACCTGAAGGAAGCATATTTCGCAAGAGAAAAACGTCACTGTTGCAGTACCTGCAAATTAGGGTTTTTCAAAAGTGAAGCTTTTCAGCCCCAACACTATCTAGAAATTTGTGCCGTCCCCTAAGGATCAATATGGCACCTTCGGCGCACCTTTTCAGTGGCTAGATCTCCCGNAAAGTGAAACCCTAGTTTCACAAAGTACCAGAAAACCAAAGTACCAGAAGTACCAGAGTACCAGAAAACCAGAAGCACCAGTCCAGAAATCCGCAGATCAAGTTTGAGGGGGTAAAAGTTGGATTTTCAAAATTTTGACTACACCAGCATACTCGCCTCAGCCCAACGCATCTATTCCCTGGATCGGAATTTCAAAACTTGAAGTTTGAAAAATTAGGGTTTCCTCATAAAACCCTAAGTTGCAGTTGCAATTGCAGTTTCAAAACCAGTTGCAGTTGCAGCATCAATTGCAGTTGTAGCTGTAAGATCAGTTGCAATCACCCTTGAAGTTTTCTTAAGAGTTGGTAATCATTACCGCTGCTACCAGATGGAGCCACTACCTGCAAATTTCATCAGAGGTATGTACTCATATATGTTTAATGGTTAAACCCTAAAGAGTATTTGTAGGAGAAGGGATCTCTTGCCATAGATCTAGAAGGATCTCAAGATCCAACACATTCAGAGGAATGATGCAACCCAGGTGTGATTATTCTGATATGCATTTATTTGTCATGACATTATTAGTGTTGCATGTTGAAGCTATGATCAAATTATTAGAAGGATTAAAAGTTGATCACAGAGCTTATTCTCTAACCTAAACTTTTGTCAAGATAGCGTATTGTCTCAGTACAAAAGACAAGTTGAAGAAAGCACTCGTCACTTGAGTGAAGTAGACTTGCAAGAAAAGCAAGCACTCATTCCTGAAGACAAGGCTCCAGGTTTGATTAAATCAAGTTGATAAGATTCAAAGGTACACATGGCAAGTTAATGACTATAGTTGAGATAGCAGTCTTTGTAAAGTATTATACCTGATAGCATGTGAGCATATAGAGGTAAATGCTTAGATACAACTAACACCTCCTCAAGGAGAAACCTCGTGTGTTAGTTCCAGGTTGCCATGGAAGAATGCTCGGTCACAACACTATGAGAGTGTTGACCTCATTTCATATTGTATTCCTTAACTTTAATTTTTGCTTCATATAAATTATAAGTGATAGCTCTAAAGGAGCTACTATGATGATTGTTCGTGCTATTGCTTTATATTATCAGAAGGATATTATTCTTGCTTGTTGTTTTGTTGACCTTGCTACAGGTCACATGAGAAAGCTATAGCGAAGGTTGTAGAAGGCAACGTGCTAAAGAAGAGATCATAAATGAAGCAATCATCATTGAAAGAGAAGAAGGTGACTTGCATGAGCTAAAGGGTCACTCAGAAGCTTCCATGACCCACGCCATTGAAGAATCTTGGCATAGAAGATTAGCTCACATCAACTACAAGGCACTACCATACATATGCAAAGCGGTAACAAGTTTACCAGAACTCAAAGGTGACCATGAAGGCGTATGCAATGGATGTGCACAAGGGAAGAACATCAAGAACCCGTTTCCGAAGAAGGACAGCAAGGCAGAAGGAGTCCTAGAACTCATTCATTCAGATGTATGTGGCCCAATGCCATTGTCCTCCATTAGTGGGTATGTATACTATGTATCATTCATTGATGATTACGCTCGTAAGACCTGAATATATTTTAAGTGTTCAGCAAGTTCAAGGAATTCAAAGCCTTGATAGAGAACCTTTCTGAAAAGAAGATTAAGATACTCAGGTCAGATAATGGAGGAGAATATACCTCAAAAGAGTTTGTGAACTTCTGCAAAGATGTTGGGACCTAGTCGAAACTCACTACTCCCTATAATCCCCAACAAAACGGTGTAGCTAAACGAAAGAACAGAACCATGCTGGAAGCTGTGAAGATCAAGATCCTCCTATGTGTTTATGGGCAAAAGCAGCAATGGCAGTTGTTTATGTGCAGAACCGATTATCCCATAGTGCACTTGGGCTCAAGACACCGGAAGAGATGTTCACCGGAAAGAAGTCAGAGGTAAGCCATCTCAAAATATTTGGTTGTCCAGTGTTTATTCATATACCTAAAGAAAAGAGAAACAAGTTGGACCCTTCAGGAAAGAAGCGAATATTTGTGGGATACTGTGAGGTCTCCAAGGCCTTCAGAATCTATATACCAGGTCAACATCACATTGAGATCAGCAGGGATGTGACCTTTGATAAAGATGCAGCGCTCAAGAAATCTAAAATATGCCAGTTTGAAGAGGTATGTGAAGAGGAACCCGTAATCCCCCATACTGCAATGAGGGAGGTTCCCAGAGCTGCAGAACCAGAAAGGGAAATCGTAACTTCCCCTGATGAGGAACTTCTAGAAGACCTTGATATAGTAGAAGTACAAGAACCTCCTCAGATGATGATCCTCCATAAAAGAAAGCCAGCCTGGGCTAGAAAGCTTATTCAAGATGGAGAGAAATACAGTGTTCCCCAAGGAACTACGAGACAGGTGAAAAGACCAAAGCCATTCTCCAGTTATATGGCTTTGATGTGTGATCTCCTAGAAGAGGAGTCTACCTTCTTTGAAGAAGCCATTCAGAGGAAAGAATGGACAAATGCTATGATAGAGGAATACCAATCCATAATGAAGAACGAAGTATGGGAAATAGTTCCCAGACCAAAGAATAAAGATGTGGTATCGTCCAGATGGCTCTTCAAAATAAAACATGTTGTTGATGGAAGTATTGAGAAGTATAAAGCAAGACTTGTCGCTCGTGGTTTTTCCCAAAAGGAAGGCATTGACTATGAAGAGACATTCGCGAATCGCTCCTGTGGCCAGATACACTTCGATCGGAACCATCATAGCTCTTGCAGCTAAGATGAAGTGGAAGTTGCATGAGATGGACGTAAAGACAGCTTTCCTAAACGGTGTTATCGAAGAGGAAGTGTATATAGAGCAACCCCAAGGATTTGAGGTTGAAGACAGGAGGTCTCATGTCTGCAGATTGAAGAAAGCCTTATACGGATTGAAGCAAGCTCCTAGAACTTGGTATGGCCGTATAGACAGTTTCTTGACGAGCTTGGGTTTTACCAAGAGTAAAGCCGATTCAAATCTCTACTTCAAAATTATGAACGATGAGCCAGTAATACTACTGTTGTATGTGGATGACTTATTCTTAACTGGAGAAGAAAAGCTCATCACCGAATGTAAGAAGAGACTCGCTTCAGAATTTGAGATGAAAGACCTCGGCCTAATGCACTATTTCCTAGGTCTTGAGGTATGACAAAGTCCAGAGAGGATCTTCCTTAACCAAAGGAAGTACACGGTCGAGATCTCAAAGAGATTCGACATGCTGGAATGTAAATCCATGAATACACTCATGGAAGCGAAACTGCAACTGTTGGTCGATACTTCGTCAGATTTGATTGATGCCACACTGTACAGACAGATTATTGGATCACTAATGTACCTAACGAACACCAGACCATACATGTGTTTTGCCATGAACACCTTGAGTCAGTTTCTGGTAGAGCCCAGACATGTTCACCTAGTGGCTGCAAAACATGTGATGAGGTACCTTAAAGGTACATTAGATTATGGTCTCAGTTATGACGGAGATCATAATTTCACATTGAGTGGATACACTGATTCAGATTGGGCAGGAAGCGTTGCTGATAGAAAAAACACTTCCGGATGTTGTTTCAGTTTGAGATCAGCCATGATCTCATGGCAGAGTAGGAAGCAATCCAGTATTGCTCTCAGCACAGCGAAAGCAGAGTACATTGCCGCATGTTCTGCTAGCTGCGAAGCTATATGGCTTCGTAAGTTGCTGACCGGTCTATTTGACCTAGAGATGGAAGCAACCACGATCCTATGTGACAACAAGAGCTGCATAAAGATGACAGAGAATCATGTATTCCATGACAGGTCGAAGCACATAGAGATTCGCTATCATTACATCCGTGACATGGTGCAGAGAGGAGCCTTGAAGCTCCTGTATGTCAGCACGGATGAACAGGGTGTTGATGTGTTGACCAAACCTCTATCTTGTGTAAAGTTTGAACACTTTCGAGATAAGTTTGGTATAGTTCGAAAGGACCCTCCCTGAAAGGGGGAGTATATATGATTCCTTGCTTCTGACCTCGTTGTTAGACGTAAACCAAGATGATTCCTTGCTTCTGACCTCGTTGTTAGACGTAAAGCAAGATGATATGTGTGTTCCTTGCTTCTAACCTCGCTGTTAGACGTAAAGAAAGATGATTCCTTGCTTTTGACCTCGCTTTTAGACGTAAAGCAAGATGATGTGTGTGTTCCTTGCTTCTGACCTCGCTATTAGACGTAAAGCAAGATGATTCCTTGCTTTTGACCTCACTGTTAAACGTAAAGCAAGATGATATCTGTGTTCCTTGCTTCTGTCCTCGCTGTTAGACGTAAAGCAAAAAGATTCCTTGCTTCTGACCTCACTGTTAGACATAAAGCAAGATGATATGTGTGTTTCCTGCTTCTGACCTCGTTGTTAGACGTAAAGCAAGAAGATATGTGTGTTCCTTGCTTCTGACCTCGTTGTTAGACGTAAAGCAAGATGATTCCTTGCTTTTGACCTCGTTGTTAAACGTAAAGCAAGATGATGTGTGTGTTCCTTGCTTCTGACCTCGTTGTTAGATGTAAAGCAAGATGATTCCTTGCTTCTGACCTCGCTGTTAAACGTAAAGCAAGATGATATGTGTGTTATGTGATGTCTCATCCCCAAGATTAGGCCAGCAGGAAGTGACTTAGTAGTCTATATGTTCCCGTAGACTATAGTCAGGCACAAACAGGGAACCAGATGGAGAAATAAGGAGGAATTAAGGCTAAATGATAAATTAAGCCTAATTACTTAGGGAAAATCACTTAAGCCTAAGTCAACGAAGAAATAGAACAAAAAGGTCATAAGGGGGCGACTTAATGGACAAATATTTCACTTAGAAGAAAGGGCGCCTAGGTTAAGTGATGTCAACGGAGAATTAGGTCGGAAAGGGTATATAGAGACGAATTTGACCTAATTCCTCATTATGCATGATTATGATTTGATGTTGAGAGCTTCCAGAGGAGGAGGAGAGCCGACCTTGTTGTTTTGTGGATTTCTGGAGGAAACCACCACCCTTGATCGGTTTCGGTGTTGAGAGACACACCCTAGCCTGTCGGAGATACCATCCAGGTATTTCATCGTGCATTTCAGGAGCATTCTGAGAGGAGGGCGCAGCTTAGCCAAGGAGGGCGCAAGCTATTGGAGAGATTCTCAGATCTGCAGTAGACTGTGGTCCCGATTGCAGATCCATTCCGACCCAGTGGAGAGCTAGCCAGGGCGCTTCCATTGAGACAGTTTTCATCAGATTCCGACGGTGGAATCTTGCAGAGCGACCCATACAGCTATTTAGGGCGCATGCATGCCG
>ML776711.1:746988-764868 GCA_009831015.1 Picea engelmannii | reverse complement strand
GACGGTGGAATCTTGCAGAGCGACCCATACAGCTATTTAGGGCGCATGCATGCCGGACAGACATTTGTCTTTGCATGCAGGGGTTCTTCATCAGATCCGGCCAAATCCTTCCAACCCATTTCACTACGGGACGAGGCGATCGTTTTGAGCTACATAGCGACAGATTCCGACGGTGGAATCCATTGGGGCGCATTCAGTGTCCAAGGAGGGGCACAAACCCCCCAGGGTTTCAGATCTAGAGCCGTAGAGGTCCGTTCTGGATTTTGTCAGACAGTATTTCCATTGCAGTAGCCAAGGCGCATTGATTGGAGCAGTTTTGAGATGATTCCGACGGTTGAGTTTTGAGATCCAGTTTTCCAGCTGATAGCGGTCACCGTGCTCATCCGGGATCGTTTATTTTTTATCATTCCGTCCGTGCATGCAGCAGATCTGTTGTCTTCTTGCGGTCACGGGTATTTCTTTGTCATTTGATTGTATTCCAGTACAGATCCATGAGATATGACTGACGTTTAGTCTATATATTTCAGTAGGCGATTTGTATTCCCACGCATGCACTGTTCTTTGTCATAATATTGAGTTGTTGGTCTTATATGCTATTGCATGCGTCATTTTATGATTGTAAAACCTTTGTTATGCTACATGCAACTAAAATAACCTACATGCAACCATAATAATTGACATGCAAACACTTTAAACAAAAGAACATCTTCATCGACCACTAAAACGCATCCAGAAACCCCCAGTGTATCATATCTGCACACTGGAGCAGTAAGACAGTAGCAAATATCTTGATCAGCCGGATCAGGGATATTTCATGTTCCTTGCTTCTGACCTCGCTGTTAGACGTAAAGCAAGATGATTCCTTGCTTCTGACCTCGTTGTTAGACATAAAGCAAGATGATATGTGTGTTCCTTGCTTCTTACCTCGCTTTTAGACGTAAAGCAAGATGATTCCTTGCTTCTGACCTCACTGTTAGACGTAAAGCAAGATGATGTGTGTGTTCCTTGCTTATGACCTCGCTGTTAGATGTAAAGCAAGATGATGCCTTGCTTTCGACCTCGTTGTTAGACGTAAAGCAAGATGATGTGTGTGTTCCTTGCTTCTGACCTCGCTGTTAGACGTAAAGCAAGATGATCCCTTACTTCTGACCTCGTTGATAGACGTAAAGCAAGATGATGATGTGTTCCTTGCTTCTAACCCAGTTGTTAGACGTAAAGCAAGATGATGTATACCTTGCTTCTGACCTAGTTATTAGACGTAAAGCAAGATGTGACTTGCACTGAGCTACCAGCTTAATAGTTGTGACATAGAGCCAGCCTAGTACTGTGATGGGCCAGCCTAGTGCTGTGATGAGGTATCATTTTTCATATACTGATACATATTGATGCAAATGATGATGGCATTCTTTCGAGAATGACGATGCTGCCGATGAAGAAAACTTCCGATGATTTATAGATACACCAGCCAAGATGATATTGATGATGTTGTCCTCCCACCTAATGATGTTGATGATGTTGTCCTCTCTCTCTCGCATGATGCTGCAGAAGAATACCCTTCTTGTTAAGGAAGAGTGTTGAAATAATGTAACTACAAAGAGTATTCTTATTATTATTGATATTTTATTCATAGGATCAATCCCCATTGTGGATTGATCATGTCGGATATTGTAATAGGACCAAATCCCCTTTTGCGGATTGGTCAAAAGACAATTGTAATAGGAAGAATAAGAAGTCGGCCCCAGCAGTTAATTAAGAGACCCAGAAATATAATAAAGGTGAGTTTACCCACCCAAATTGAGAAGTCGACCCTGCCAGTGAAGAGACACTTCACACGTGCCAGAACTTGTATAAATAAAGGAGGCTAGCGCCTCATTTGATCACAACTCACTTGCTCAGTTTGAGAGACAAGTTCTGATCTGTTACCGGCAAAGGAGAGAGAGAGAGTGGCGCATATCTTGGAGAGGACTTTATGTTTTAGCATAGAGATCTCTTGGCATTGTATTGGCTATCTATATTAAGGAAGTTTTGATGGGTTTTCTTCCCCTAGAAGGTTTCCCAGGATAAATGTTGTGTCTCTTGTGAATGTGTATTTCTCAGTGATCTTGTTCTTATGTTGTTGTTATCTATTGAAATGCAAAGAACTATAATAATGGCATAAACATTAACAGCCACATCGTAAGACGGATATGTCAAAAGTTCAATGCTTCAATTGCAGAAAGATGGAACATTATGCCACACATTGTCCTCACAAACATGAGATGGAAAAAAAGAAGCACCATGCACATGCAGCTGATGCTGAAGAACACAAACCCAAGGACGAAGAATTTGTATTCATTTCAGCACTCACTGGAATCATCACTCAAGGAAGCAATACTCGACTCATAGATAGCGGTGCTTCCAAGCATATGATAGGATTCAAAAACTCTATCAAAGTTAATAGAAAAGGACTCTTCACTTCAAGTGGTGCCTGGAGACAATTCCAAGCATGCAATCAAAGGCGTTGGAGAAGCCTCCTTACAACTTGATTCAGGTAACCCTCTTTCAATTAAAGACATATTATTTGTACAAGGCTTAAAGAAAAATCTTCTATCTATTTCAGCTTTAGAAGATAAAGGCTTTAGGGTAGCGTTTGTTGATGGACAAGTCCTTCTATGGCCCAAGAATTTAAACATAAATAAAGGCACTGTGATTGGTGTCCGAGTGGGAGGATTGTAGAAGTTGAGGGGACACCAAGAAGAAGCCCTTATACACAATAGTGTTAGTTCCAGTGAACTATGGCACTGAAGGCTTGCTCACTTGAACTATAAAGCATTACCAATTTTGAGCAAAATGGTTACAGGTCTACCAGAAATCCAGATAGACCATGACTGAATATGCAAAGGTTGTGCACTTGGCAATAACGTCACGGGAAGCTTTACAAGCAGTGATAGCAGATCCAAATGTATTTTGGACATCATAGACTCCGATGTATGCGGACAGATGACGGCTCCATCACTTAAAAACTTTGTATACTATGTGTTGTTCATAGACGAATATTCCTGGAAGACATAGATCTACTTCTTGAAAGCAAAAGATGAAGTCTTTAGCAAGTTTCAAGAATTCAAGGCTTTAGTTGAGAATCTCTCTGAGAGAAAGATTAAAGTTTTGAGATCTGACAATGGAGGTGAGTACACCTCGAAGGACCTTAAAGAATTTTTCCAAGAAGTAGGGATTAAGAGGGAGCTTACAACTCCCTACAACCCCCAGCAGAATGGGGTTGCAGAAAGAAAGAATAGATCCATCATAGAGGCGGCAAAAGCGATGATACATGACCAAGGCCTACCCATGCACTTATGGGTAGAAGCATCTGGTATGGCTATATACGTGCAGAACATAAGCCCTCATAAGATATTGGGGAACAAGACACCTGAAGAGGTGATCACCGGAAAGAAGCCAGAAGTCAGTCACTTGAGGATATTTTGATTGTCCAGTGTTTATACAAGTTCCCAAGGAAAAGAGAATGAAATTGGAACCTTCGAGAAAGAAGGGCACACTCATTGGATATAGTAAGACTTCGAAGGCCTATAGAAGTTACATTCCAGGGCAGAGACAGATCGAGATCAGCCGAGATGTAATAGTTGACGAAGATGAAGCCTTCAGAAGATCAAGGGAATCTCACATAGATGAGGACCAAATAAAGCAAGAGGCTCCCAAAGATGTAGTCATGGTAGACTATACACCTAAAGAAACCATCCCAGAAGTTCAGAATGATATGGGAGAATCAGAAAGACCTGTAGATCTACCTGAAGAAGCTGTGGCTATCAGGAAGAGACCGACCTGGCTTCGGAACACCTTGCAGAAAGCTAAAGGACATGCAACTCCTAAAGACTCCTTTAGAGAGAGCAAGAGACAAAATATGTTTTCCATCTATGTGGCACTAATGAGCAACATCATTGATTCGAAACCTTCCACTCTTGAAGAAGCTGCTGAGAAGTCAGAATGGAAGGATGCCATGATGGAGGAGTATCAGTCCATTGTGAAAAATCATGTATGGCAAGTCGTTTCGAGACCAAAAGGGAAGTCAGTTGTGACTTCCAGATAGATTTACAAGATCAAGCATGTTGCAGACGGTGGCATAGAAAAGTACAATGCAAGGTTTGTGGCTAGAGGGTTCTCCCAAAAAGAGGGAGAAGACTATGAAGAAACCTTTGCTCCTATAGCAAAATACACTTCCATTAGATCAATCATTGTGATTGCTTCCGCAATGGGATGGAAATTACACCAGATGGACGTCAAGACTGCCTTCTTGAATGGTGTAATAGATGAAGAAGTTTACATAGAACAACCACAAGGCTTTGTGATCCATGGGAAGGAGTCTCATGTGTGCAGACTAAAGAAGGCCTTGTACGGGTTGAAGCAAGTGTTGATTTTTCATAAGCTAGGTTAAGCATGAAGTTCATTCCATTTTATCATTTAACTTAACCATAGACAATAATGTTGCAGCAACCAAGATCACAAGAAGAAACACCATGCACAAGAACACAAGAAGTATCCTGGGAAACCCTTCTCAACAAGGGAAGAAAACCCAGCCAAATCATTTGCTATATTCTTCAAGAAAAATACCTTAACAACCAAGAAAGACATAGCACACAAGACGGTGCTCAAACCCTAGAAGACTAGCGCCCAAGAGAGGTGCGCACCTTTTCCAAATAGATGTACTTGCTGAAATTTCCAAACTCACAAGTAGGATATGATTCCACAATGGGGAATCTTCCTTATATTAAACTTATCCTATAAACCGAAGTGTCTATTGGCTCAACAGGGCCGACCTCACTAAGTCACAATATAATTATTACTATTATTATTATTATTATTATTATTATTATTAACCATATTAATTATCTTTTACATTTATTATTAATCATATTAAGGTGGGGTCAACCTGTACCCTTTACATAACAATTAGGGTTACAGGCAAGTTTGACTCTTGAACAACATATAGCAAAGGATCTGATACACCCACTAGAGCTCATCCACTAAAGGCACATCCATAGGGATGTCATATCTCTGGCTCACTGCATTACACAGAAGAACCAGATCTACGCATGTTCACCTGTGCTCATCCACAGGCACGTCCACTGTACAAATCTTCTTTCCCACTGCCTCACACAGGAGAAACATCTGGAGTTTTCTCGTCAACTCTGCTGCCCAGAGGAGGCTAACACATCATCTTCATTTCTGTTCACATGATGATGCACCCAACACTTTGGGATTTCACACGTTTACCTTGTGCTCAGCCACAAGCACGTCCAACTCATCAAATCGCCTTTCCCACTCAATAATCATCTGGAGTTCTTCTCAACTCTCTGAATGGAGGAGGTCATCTCTATGTTCCTAGCTCTATCTTAGGCAGGAACCACGTACCCTTCTTAAGGGCTTTCTCTCAGGTTTGTAAGCTGAGAAAAAGACTTCATATAGGTGCAATGATCCACACCTCACAGGTTTGTAAGTTGGAGAATGTCTCACATAGCTGCAATCATCAACAGCAAGCACCCAGGGTGTGGTATGCCAGAATACATGGATATTTGATGAGCTTGGGATTTACCAAGAGTGAGGAAGATCCTAACCTTTACTATAAGGTTGAGGATGGATGCCCATTGGTCTTGGTTCTATATGTAGATGACCTGTTTCTAAAAAGGGACGAGAAGCTCATTGATGGGTGTAAGAGGGAGCTCGCTTCAGAGTTCGAGATGAAGGATCTAGGGTTGATGCATTAATTCTTGGGATTGGAAGTGTGGCAGAGATCAGATGAGATTTCCCTTAGCCAAGGAAAATATACTGTTGAGATCCTGAAGAAATTTGGGCTGATGGACTGCAAGTCCGTGACCACACCTATGACAATAAATCTGAAGCTCTTGAGTGAAAAATCTTCAAATTTGCTAGATCCCATGATGTACAGACAGTTGATTGGATCCTTGATGTACCTGGTTAACACCAGTCCAGACATATGCTTTGCAGTGAATACCTTGAGTCAACACATGGTTGAACCTAGACAGGTACATTGGATGGCATCAAAGCATATGTTGAGGTACCTTCATGGTAAGATTGGATATGGATTGAGATATGTCTCGTGTGAAGATGTGAAGCTGCAAGGATATACAGATTCTTACTGGGCAGGGAGTGCAGTGGCTCGAAAGAGTACTTCTGGATGTTGTTTTAGTCTGGGATCAGGCATGATCTCATGGTTGAGAAGAAAGCAGACATCAATGGCACTCAGTACATCAGAAGAAGAGTATATCGCAGCAAGCGTGGCAATTCGTTAAGCAGTGTGGCTCATGAAGTTGCTAGCTGGGATATTTGATCTAGAATTGGAGCCAACTTTGATACAATGTGAATCAAACTTGCGTGAAGCTTACCGAGAACCATGTATTCCATGATAGGTCTAAGCATATAGAGATCAAATATCATTACATACGGGACATGGTGCAGAGAGGAGTTGTGGAGCTCCAGTACATATCCACAGATGAGCAAATAGGGGACATTCTCACCAAGCCCTTGTCAAGAGTGAAGTATGAGTACTTCAGGGACAAGCTTGGAGTGTTGTCGAATGTTCGCCCTCGTTGAGAGGGAGGTGTGATGTTTCTTCTCATGCCGGCTAACCCCTCTGGCCAAGGGTTCCCTGGATCAGTCATGTGAGGTGACTGAGGAGGTAATGCATTGTCGGACCTGCTGAGAGAAGAAACATCACATGCATAGTCGTAAGACTATGGCTAAGGCTGTCTAATTCCAGACAGTAGGTGCATGCTACTTCGGTGGATGTGTTCCACCGGCGGAGGTTGTGACTCCGAACAGTAGTTGTGTGCTACTTTAGTGGATGTGTTCCACTAGCGGAGGTTGTGAGACTCCGGACAGTAGTTGTGTGCTACTTCGGTGGATGTGTTCCACTGGCACAGGTTGTGAGACTCCGGACAATAGTTGTGTGCTACTTCAGTGGACATGTTACACTGGCGGAGGCTGTGACTCCGAACAGTAGTTGTCACTAGCAGTGACTGTGTGTCACTGGACAGTAGTTGTGTACTACTTGGCAGCATTTGTGATCTATTGGATGATATTATAGTAGATGTGTGCTACTAGTTGATTGTCATGGAGATGACCAAATCGTTTGGACGTAGTTGTGTGTGCTACCGTTTGATCATAGAGACTATGCCTGATGATTCGAGCGACCAAAGGCATTGTAGCAGTCATGTGCCTACTAACAGATTGCAGAGTAGTCAGTGGACTACCAGATGAAGACATCGTAAAAGATGCCTCCCTAACTAAGAGGGAGTGTTGATGTTTTGGTAGTTGCAGGAGGATCTTTCCCTCCTAGATGACCTTTCTTAGATGCAGAGAAGATTTCGGAAGCAAGAGATCCATTGAATAGATGTTGAAATACCCTAGAAGAGAAGTCAGCCCAGAAGAATAAAGTATAATGAAAAGTCACCTTCCCAGAAGAGAAGTCAACCCAGCTAGAAGGACAGGAAGACTATAAATAAGGAGGCGCCTTAGCTCCTTTGTTCACTCACTCTCCCAGCTACACAGAAGCAAGGTGCAAGTTTGGAGAAGGTGACACAATAGCTGCAGTTGCATAGTTTATTCTTGCTCAGTCTTTTGGTATCTCTCTCTTGTGCGCTATTGCTTGAGGAGGTGCGCTAACTTTGTGTTAGGTTTTCCTTTACTTGTAGAGCAGTAGTGTTCTTTAACTTAGTTAACATATCAATTATACCATAGCAGCAGAATAAACAATAGACAAAGTACACAATAGATTTATCTTGGGAAAATTCCAAATCGAGGAAAAAACCCAACAACCTTTCTTAGATAGATTTCATTCACAAAGCAAATCCAATCAGATAAACCCTAGCACAAGTGCTAGATCGACCAGAAATGTCACCCCAGTTGCAGCAGCAACACCATACAAAGGTAGCACACAAGAGAGAGATACCAAAAGACTGAACAAGAATAAACTGTTCGGTTGCAACTACTGCGTCACCACCTCCAAACTTGCGCCTTGCTTCAGTGTAGTTGGGAGAGTGTGAGTGAGTGAACAAATGAGCCAAGACGTCCTCTATTTATAGTCTTCCTGACCACTAGACTGGGTTGACTTCTTCTCTAGATAGGTGTCTTTTTATTATTACTTTATTCTTCTTGGCCTCTTCTAGGGTATTTCAATATTTGTTCAATGGATCTCTTGCTTCCGGAATCTTCTCTGCATCTAAGAAAGGCTATCTAGGAGGGAAAGATCCTCCCAAAGCTACCAAAACATCAACACTCCCTCTTAGCTAGGGAGGCATATTTCACGATGTCTTCATCTTGTAGTCCACTGCCTACTCTACAATCTGCTAGCAGGCACACTGCTGCTACAATGCCTTCGGTAGCTCAAATCATCTCGCACAGTCTCTGCGATCAAAAGGTAGCACACACAGCTACATTCAAGCGATCTGGTAATCTCCATGGGAATCAGTTAGTAGAACACATCTACTATAATGTCATCTAATAGATCACAACTGCTACCAAGTAGTACACAACTATTGGCCAGTGACACACAGTCACTCCTAGTCGAACACATCACCTATAGTAGCACACAACTACTGTCCGGAGTCACACAGCCTCCACCAGTGCAGCACATCCACTGAAATAGAACACAGCTATTGTCCAGAGTCACACAGCCTCTGCCAGTGGAACACATCCACCGAAGTAGCACACAGCTACTGTCAGGAGTCACACAGCCTCTACCAGTGGAACACATCCACCAAAGTAGCACACAGCTACTGTCCGGAGTCACACAGCCTCCGCCAGTGGAACACATCCACCGAAGTAGCACACAGCTATTGTCTGAAGTCACACAACCTCTACCAGTGGAACACATCCACCAAAGTAGCACACAACTACTGTCCGGAGTCACACAGCCTCTGCCAGTGGAACACATCCATCGAAGTAGCACAGAGCTACTATCCGAAGTCACACAGCCTCCGCCAATGGAACACATCCACCGATGTAGCACACAGCTATTGTCCGGAGTCACACAGTCTTTGCCAGTGGAACACATCCACTGAAGTAGAACACAACTATTCTCTGGAGTCACACAGCCTCCGCCACTTGAACACATCCACTGAAGTAGCACACAACTACTGTCGAGAGTCACACAGCCTCCACCAATGGAACACATCCACCGAAGTAGCACACAGCTATTGTCCGGAGTCACACAGCCTCCACCAGTGGAACACATCCACCGAAGTAGCACACAGCTATTGAGCCAAGATGTCCTCTATTTATAGTCTTCCTGACCACTAGACTGGGCTGACTTCTTCTCTAGACAGGTGTCTTTTCATTATTACTTTATTCTTCTTGGCCTCTTCTAGGGTATATCAATATTTGTTCAATGGATCTCTTGTTTCCAGGATCTTCTCCACATCTAAGAAAGGTTATCTAGGAGGGAAAGATCCTCCCACAGCTACCAAAACATCAACACTACCTCTTAGCTGGGGAGGCATATTTCACGATGTCTCCATCTTGTAGTCCACTGCCTACTCTACAATTTGCTAGCATGCACACGACTGCTACAATGCCTTCGGTAGCTCAAATCATCTGGCACAGTCTCTGCAATCAAAAGGTAGCAGACACAGCAACATTCAAGCAATCTAGTAATCTCCATGAGAATCAGCTAGTAGCACACATCTACTATAATGTCATCCAATAGATCACAACTGTTGCCAAGTAGTACACAATTATTGGCCAGTGACACATAGTCACTACTAGTGGAACACATCACCTGTAGTAGCACACAACTACTGCCCGGAGTCACACAGCCTCCGCCAGTGCAACACATCCACCGAAGTAGAACACAGCTATTGTCCGGAGTCACACAGCCTCCACCAGTGGAACACATCCACCGAAGTAGCACACAGCTTCTGTCAAGAGTCACACAGCCTCTACCAATGGAGCACATCCATGATCCACCGAAGTAGCACATAGCTACTGTCCGGAGTCACACAGCCTCTGCCATTCGAAAACATCCACCGAAGTAGCACACAGCAATTGTTCGAAGTCACACAACCTCTGCCAGTGGAACACATCCTCCGAAGTAGCACACAACTATTGTCTGGAGTCACACAGCCTCCACCAGTGGAACACATCCATCGAAGTAGCGCACAACTACTATCCGAAGTCACACAGCCTCCGCCAGTGGACCACATCCACCGATGTACCACACAACTACTGTCCGGACTCACACAGCCTTCGCCAGTGGAACACATCCACCGTAGTAGCACACAGCTATTGTCCGAAGTCACACAGCCTCCACCAGTGGAACACATCCATCGAAGTAGCACACAACTATTGTCCGGAGTCACACAGCCTCCGCTAGTGGAACACATTAACCGAAGTAGCACACGGTTATTGTCCGAAGTCACACAGCCTCCGCCAATGGAACACATCCAATGAAGTAGCACACAGCTATTGTCCAGAGTCACATAGCCTCCACCATAGTCTTATGACTATGTCTGTGATGTTTCTTCTCTCAGCAGGTCCAACAGTGCATTACCCCCTCAGTCAACTCACATGACTGATCCAAGGAACCCTTGGACAAAGGGGTTAGCCGGCATGAGAAGAAACAACACACCTCCCTCTCAACGAAGGTGGACATTCAGCAACACTCCAAGCTTGTCCTTGAAGTACTCATACCTCACTCTTGACAAGGGCTTGGTGAGAATGTCCACTACCTACTTGTCCGTGGATATGTACTGGAGCTCCACAGCTCCTATCTGCACCATGTCCCGGATGTAATGATATTTGATCTTTATATGCTTAGACCTATCATGGAATATAGGGTTCTCGGTAAGCTTCACAGAACTTTGATTGTCACAATGTATCAAAGTTGGCTCCAATTCAAGATCAAATATCCCGACTAGCAACTTTCGGAGCCACACTACTTCACGGCTTGTCACGCTTGTTGCGATATACTCTGCATCTGATGTACTGAGTGCCACTGATGTCTGCTTCCTGCTCAACCATGAGATCATGCATGATCCCATACTAAAACAGCATCCAAAAGTACTCTTTCGATCCACTGCACTCCCTGCCTAGTAAGAATCTGTATATCCTTGCAGCTTCAAATCTTCACCCGAGACATATCTCAATCCATATCCAATTGTACCATGAAGGTACCTCAACATATGCTTTGCTGCCATTCAATGTACTTGGCTAGGTTCAACCATGTGTTGACTCAAGGTATTCACTGCAAAGCATATGGCTGGCCTAGTCTTAACCAGGCACATCAAGGATTCAATCAATTGTCTATACATCGTGGGATCCACTAAATCTAGAGATTTGTCACTCAAGAGCTTCAGATTTATTGTCATAGGTGTGGTCATGGACTTGCAGTCCATCATCCCGAATTTCTTCAGGATCTCAATAGTATATTTTTCTTGCTAAGGAAATCTCATCTGATCTCTACCGCACTTCCAATAGCAAGAAGTAATGCATCAACCCTAGATACGTTATCTCTAACTCTGAAGCGATCTCCCTCTTACACCCATCAATGAGCTTCAAGTCCCCTATTAGAAACAGGTCATCTACATATAGAACCAAGATCAATGGGCATCCATCCTCAACCTTACAGTAAAGGTTAGGATCTTCCTCACTCTTAGTAAATCCCAAGCTCATCAAATATCCATCTATCCTGGCATACCATGCCCTGGGTGCTTACTTCAACCAGTACAAGGCAATCTTTAGTTAGCACACATGGGACTCCTTCCCATGGATCACGAAGCCTTGTGGTTGTTCTATGTACACTTCTTCCTCTATTACACCATTCAAGAAGGCAGTCTTGACGTCCATCTGGTGTAATTTCCATCCCATTGCGGAAGCAATTGCAATGATTGATCTAATGGAAGTGTATTTTGCTACAGGAGCAAAAGATTCGTCATAATCTTCTCCCTCTTACTGGGAGAATCTTCAAGCCACAAATCTCGCTTCACGCGTCCGTCTGCAGCATGCTTGACCTTGT
The DNA here is from genome assembly GCA_009831015.1 of Picea engelmannii. Taxonomy (NCBI): domain Eukaryota; kingdom Viridiplantae; phylum Streptophyta; class Pinopsida; order Pinales; family Pinaceae; genus Picea; species Picea engelmannii. The sequence continues at coordinate 752,846 of ML776711.1, read as the reverse complement.
AGATCAACTTGGAAGTCACTACTGACTTCCCTTCTAGTCTCGAAACCATCTCCCACACATCATTCTTCATGGTGGACCGATACTCCTCCATCATGGCATCCTTCCATTCCTGCTTCTCAGCAACTTCTTCAATGGTGGAAGGCTCTAAATCAATGATGTTACTCATTAGCGCCACATAGCTGGAAAACATGTGAGGGTTCTGGAACTAAGGCAAAATCTATATCCCAGTCCTTCTAACTGGCTGCCTCCTCTTGTCATTGTAGAAAGTCTATCGAGACAAGGGAATCCTCCCAAGAGATCTCACAGCTCCTAGAAGCCTCTGAAGCTACGATCTAGCCTCTTCAAGTCCTAGAAGACGTCTATCTCTTCCTCTGAGATCAGGCTAGCTCTGAGTCTGAATGCTCCCTCTGAAGCTTGACTCCCTCTGAGTCTATACGATCTTCAGAGCCACCTGCTTCCGCTGCATATTTGACTTCTCTTGAAGTCTGTTCTCCTATGGACTGTAATGGGAGTTTGCTCCTCCCTACTGGATCCCAAGGGTTGACTCCTTCTAAAATCTAGCTCCTTCTGAGTTGGTACTTAGTGGGGCCGCCTGCCTCACCATTGGTGGAGTCATCTACTTCTCTTCATAGTATGGCTTATTAATGCCATGTATCTGTATGAGAGCATGTTTTTTTACCGCATCGTTTCTAGGTAGGCCCTTCTAGCACCACTGACTCTTCCTGATGATCTGAAGAGTGGTCAAATTCACTGTATGGTCATCTTTGGAGCCTTCTGCTCCTCGCAGACAATCTCCATAAGAGATTTTCTTCTTCGTCTTCTTCTTCACATGGGTGTGTACATTCGTGTACACAGTGTTATGTCTCGCCTAGAGACTGTCTAAATAGTTGCCTCCTGCAACTGTCATCATAGCTCCTTCTTAGAGCTATCACCTGTGAACTGCCCGGAACAAGAGACAAGGACAACATTTCCATGGTAACCTCCCTGGAATGGTTAGTAATCAAGAACATCTCCTAGAGGAGATCAATTTCATCTTGCAGACAAGTATATCATTAATAATGAACAATAAGCATATTCTTAATGGTAATCGTACTAAAGTATTCAAGTGTATTTAAACATTTGATAGCAAAAGCAAATAATAAAGTTGTAAAGATTGCTATCCTAGGTACAAAACTTTCTTAAGCAACAACAATATAAAATATCAAACCTGATATGCAAACCTGGAGTCTGGTGTTGTTGTCCTCCTTGAGTTTCCTTCTATCGTGCATATGTATGGAAACCCTAGCACACGTGCAAGCTCAACCAAAAATACCAACCCAGTTGCAGCAGCAGCACCATACAAAGGTAGCGGACCTCCTCAAGGTGTAGCGCAGAAGAGAGAGATACCAAAAGACTGAACAAGAATAAATTGTTCAGTTGCAGCTACTGCGTCACCTCCTCCAAACTTGCGCCTTGCTTTTGTGTAGCTGGGAGAGTGAGTGAGTGAACAAATGAGCCAAGACGTCCTCTACTTATAGTCTTCCTGGCCACTAGATTGGGCCAACTTCTTCTCTGGACAGGTGTCTTTTCATTATTACTTTATTCTTCTGGGTCGACTTCTCTTCTAGGGTATTTCAATATTTGTTCAATGGATCTCTTGCTTCTGGAATCTTCTCCGCATCTAAGAAAGGTTATCTAGGAGGGAAAGATCCTCCCGCAGCTACCAAAACATCAACACTTTGTATGTTGTTGTTGCTACAGCTGGGGTGGTATTTCTGGTTAAGCTAGCGCTTGTGCTAGGGTTTATCTGATTGCACTTTTGCTTTACGAACGGAATCTATCTAAGAAAGGTTGTTGGTTTTTTTCCCCCATTTGGGGTTTTCCCAGGATAAATCCCCTGTGTTCTTTTTTGTCTCTTGTTTATGTTGCTACTGCTAAATACATGATGTATATGTTAATGGTAACGAAGTAAAAGAACACTAGTAACACTAATGCTCTGTAAATAAGGAAAATCTAACACTTCAGTTGCTCCTCCAGATTTGGGAGGTAGTCTGTGGACAAGAGGCACCTTGTTTTGGATCTATTTGGATTTGATCCCTCTAACTCTCTGAGAATGTATGGATTGATGCAGAATTCAACACAATTCTAGTATGGTCGTTAAAATTACCTAGAAGAATGACCTCCCCAAGAATGGAAAAGTGGGAGATGTCTACGTAGAGATCAATGAAAGGGTCTCCCTCGGACTCCCTATGAAGTGCCAAGTGCAACGAGGCTGGGGTGAAAAAGAATATTGCAATGTAGATATATCGAAGGGCCCCTAGATGTGTCTAGGGCCCCTGGATGTGTTCCAGGGAATCCTTGCCCGGTGCTTGGATTGATCCTTGGATATGCTCCTTGGTGGTTGATATAAATCCCTAGATGTGTCTAGGGCCCCTAGATGTGTTCTAGGGAATCCTTGCCCGGTGCTTGGATTGATCCTTGGATATGCTCCTTGGTGGTTGATATAAGTCCCTAAATGTGTCTAGGGCCCCTGGATGTGTTCCAGGGAATCCTTGCCTAGTGCTTGGGTTGATCCTTGGATATATTCCTTGGTGGTTGATGTAAGTCCCTAGATGATTTTAAGGCCCCTGGATGTGTTCCAGGGAACCCTTGCTTAATGCATGGGTTGATCCTTTGTCTTGAACCTTAGTGGATAAGACCCTAGATGTGTTCTAGGGCCCCCAGATGTGTTTTGGGGCAACCTGGTCTTGGACCAGGTAGAACTTGGTGAAATACCAAGATGTGTGGATGTGTGATCCTCTTCCTCTCTCACGAGATGGTCCATGAGACCTAGGAGTGCCTATGAAGATGGACATGACCACATTGTTGATGTACCCTCTTATGCAGTGATGATAAAGCTTATAGGTCATTAGGAGACTGATCTGGACATGGTTTGCCATTGTCGACCCCCCCTTGACTTTGTCTTAAAAGGTAAACCCTTGTTGTTTTGCTTTCCCTCTTATTTTATGTGATTGGGGTTTTATTTGTGTGATGGGGATTTTATTTATGTGATTGGGGTTTTATAATTTATATTGATATTAATTGACAATTTAATTAATATTTATATTAACTAAATGTCGATATTTAATTTTAATTACCCTAACCCCTCTCCCTAACTATAAATAAGACCCTACCCTACTGTATTTTTACTACTCACATTCACTCCTCTCTCTCTCCTTGCTGCGGATACCTCAGTAATCAAGCTTCTTATGTGATATGGCCTCTTCTGTTGGTGATTCAGCTTCAGATCTGAGTTTTGTCATTGGCTGGGTGCTACTTCTAGTTGACTGTTCATGTGTAGAGGGCAGCAACTCCTTCTTCCTGATCGTCGGATCTGTCCGTCTAAGCCGTAAGGCCTCCCTTACTATCATTTGGGCAGAGGCCCCTTCTCCTGACTATCGGATCTGTTCTAAACGCCCACGGACCTGAGTACAGGTTTCATGGCCTCCTTTGTGGACTGTCTCTCTACTATATGAAGGCCGCGCCCTCTCCTCCTAGTTGTTGCATGCTGAACTAAGGTCCTCGTGAGGGTTTTCTCTTGTTGTCCAGTATTGTCTCCCTGTTGTGTGAAGGTTGTGGCTTCTTCTACTGGCTGCCACTTGTTTCAACTACTTGTTGTCCCCTGTAAGAGGCTGTTTATCAAGTGTTGCCTTCTTTTCAGTTATGGAGGGTTTGATATGGATTGTTTTGCTATGGACTATTTAGCTATCGAGTGTTCGCCTTTTGATATGGAGGGTTTTGCTTTTTCATATAGAGGGTTTGTTGTGGAGAGTTTCTTATCTCAGTTTTTGGTGTTCTTGTTGTCCCTTCTTGTGGGGTACTCGCTGCGGCTGTCTTGTGATGGTCTTTACCTTGGCAAAACTGTCCCTAATTCCTTATGACAAAGACCAAACCCTAGAGGTTTGATCCATGAGCCTAAAACTATTTCTGAGCATATTCTAAAGGCTTACATCCACACATGTGACAGGTACATCTTTCATAGATCAGGAGGTAAGCTTGAGGTTTGTTTTTTCACTCAAAAATTTTGTTTATACTCAGAATTTATTTCAAATCTGCCTATATCTTTGCTTAAATATGTTGATCTAAAGTTGTATTAGTGAATAGAATTTAAAAGAATATCATTGTGCTACTTTTTCCCTAAATTCTAACAGGTGTATTATTGGTGCTCTTTGGTTGTTCATGTATGGTGTTTTCCTTTGCTCGAAGTAATATTGTGAATTTCTGTTCATTTTTGCTCACATTGTTTTATTTGAAGAACCCTAAGCAAAGTATTTTGTTAGGGATAAATCTGTAGTAGTATTGTTATAGGTTTATGTGATTTGTTTTTACTAGTGTTTGCAAAGTATTTTGTAGACCTATTAGAAGATCTCACCTTCTTACCTCATTGTGTAGCAATGGTTTATAGGTTTACAGGTTACCAACTGTTAGATTTAGGGTAAAATTGCAAAACAGTAGTCTCTTTTAAATTTCAATGACTAAAACAACTTAGATCTGTAGCTTAATCAGAGATAAAACACATAGGAGGTAGATCTATAAAAGACAGTAGCAGCTTAAGAGAAAAACTCAGATCACATATGAATATAACTCAGATCTAAAGTAGCAATGAACAGATCTGAATATAACAGTAGATCTATATGATCAAACAAAGATTTCAGATCTAAAAACTCTGCCTAATCATTTCACAATAAATATATCTTTAGATCTCTACAATGCTTACTATATTAAACAATTATGTAGTCAAATCAGATCCAAATCTAAAGGAGATAAGTAGGAAACATACCTGGTACAACAACCTACCTCTGAAGATAACACAATAACCACAATAGGTATAGATCCTGTTTGTATGCTCAGACAAAGGTTCAGTTCATGGATCAAGTGTGGATCTCTATGCCAAAGACTGAAGGAACTTTCTTGCCACCAAGCCCAAAGGCCACAGGGATAAAAACACAAAACAAAAGGGAGCCCAAACCCTCACAGAAAAACCCTTGCCCAAGAAACCTTCAGATCTGAAAACATTGGACTGTGTGTAAACCCTTGTTTCAACAGTGATGTAAACTGAGCAGTTAAGAAGCTTCAACAAACAGTACCCCCACGAAACTACCCTAGCTAGAGGGCCGCACAGTAGACTTAGGATAGGGGTACCAACACCTTAGAATTAGTCCACACAACAGGGCTGTATTCACAAGGTCCACTGCTCATACATTGAAAACTCAATACCCAGCCAACGAATGCAAGGGATGATGCACCTACCCTTGTGGCAAGCACAAAAGGAGTACACAGCAAATCCAAAGAGGGTCGCACCTGTACCTTCTTCAAACTCAGGAGAGGACGCACCTAAACATGCACCAAACAGCAATCAAGGAAGAAGAAAACAGCGGCAGCTAGAACACTCATACACAGCGGCAAAGAGGCAGCCACTATAGGCTCATCCACAACAGAGATGAGGCAGCAGCCAATAGGCATTCACAGGAGAGAGGAGGCGGCAGCCAATAGGTATCCACAGCAAATACAAAGGGCAGCTCCCACAGAAAAACCAAAGAGGCCGCAGACTTAGAGAGAGGCTCAACGCTAGCACAAGAAGAAAATGATAGATGAATAGAAGGTGAAGGGGGGGGGTTTCTTATATAGTGTTTAGGATTAGGGTAAGGGGTAGTTTAAGTTAACTTAAAAGTCACATGTTTAAATTTGGAATTTAAACATGTGATAATAATATTTCATATTTAACTTTAAATTTACCCCTTAATAAAACAACAAAGCCCCAAACCAATCAAACAAAGGTAAAGGAGGGTTTGCAAGGTGGCATTACTCATTCCTTCATATCACATGGTGAACCTATTACT
>ML776711.1:704862-723966 GCA_009831015.1 Picea engelmannii | reverse complement strand
TGATTTGAAGGAATGAGTAATGCCACCTTGTTATTTGTTTAATTGGTTATGGGCTTTGTAAAACCCCCTCACCCTTGTTGTGGGCTTTTGGTTATTTGGTTTTGGGCTTTATTACACTTGTTATGGGCTTTGTAAAACCCCTCACCCTTGTTATGGGCTTTTTGTTTTATTTTTGGGTTATGAATTTTGTCACATGATTAAATCCTAAAACCTGTTAAGTCTACTGAATTTTGAATGGGATATGAAATTCTACTTTCTCCATATGAAATCCGATGAGGTTCGAACCACTCTCAAATAACCTGAAACAATTAATGGCAATGTTAAAAATTTAAGTAGAAGGATAAAAATGAAAGAAAAAGGAAATGTCAACTTTTAGTTTAAGAATTTAGCATTACCATTAGAAAGCGCCCTGGGAGCGTTCAGGGAGCGTCCCAGGGAGTGTGGCACTCCCAAAAGGGCACAGAGCGTCCCAAAACTGTCTGGAGCACACTCCCAAGGGCGCCTCTGGACGCTCCTACTCGAAGCGCGCTCTGAATCTTGGGACGAGGGGGGAGGGGGGCACTCCCGGTAATACTGCTCTCAAACATCCTGAAACAATTAATGGTAACGTTAAAAATTTAAGTAAAAGGCTCCTTCATCTGTTTACTTTAAGAATTTAATATTACCATTAATTACTAGGGTGGGTGAAATGGAGGGGGTGGAGACTTCTTTAAATAGCGTTAGTTGGGCCCTAGTGTTAGTTATTAGGCAACCCATCCTTTAATTTATTGTTTTTTTCTAATTTGGATTTTAGTGGTCCCTAGTCACATTGTACGATTCGGTACAGAAACGGCCAGTTTGGTGTCTATTGACCACCTATCCAACTAGGGGGTCAACTCCATGTGCCATGAAGATATGCATCATCAGATACTCATTTATTGAAGATTATTTGGTTCTACAAGGCATTTTTAGCCCAACACTTCTTTTTGTAACCGGAATTTTCGCACCCCTACATGGGTCAATAATGTAATAGGTCTGCATGGGTCATATTTAGGTCAGTTACCTTGGGATGGGTTCATTAGGAGAGTTCCTTTCACCGAGGGTTTTTTATCCTCAGGTTATCAATTGGGCTTTTCAACCTTATTGATTTCCCTTGAGTTTTTCTCTCACACTTGCAATAATTCCTTCAAAGTGGTGAAGGGCGTTCTAATGGGCTTATCCTTTGGTGACTATTGTTTAGGGATGATGTAAATGACCATGTAAGACATCTTAGAAAGTTTCGGGGAATTCCATAGAGTCTAGATTAGAGTTTTTTAATTAATTAATTTTTAATTAAATTTCCCTAAGTTTGGAGGTTTAATTAATTAATTTTTAATTAAATTTCCCTAAGTTTGGAGGTTTAATTATTTAATTAATTAATTATTTTTGAGCAAAAATTGTAAAAACTAGGTCTTTATAGGGGTATTTGTGCTCAAAATAAATGGAATGAGACCCCCTACACCCTTGGACCAAGTTTCAGCTCAGTCGGACAACGTTTTCTATGGGTTTGTCCACTAGGAGTGTCAGTCAGTCAAAAACAGCAATTTTAATTGCTAAGCCATGACATGGCAAAAATGTAATTTTTGTAATAATGAGTTAAAGGGATGATGTAAAGGTGGAAAAAGAATAGAGAGAGGTTTCCTAGCCTAAACCTACCCAACCCAACTTCTTTTAACCTTTTAAACACCCTCACCCCCTCACATCACTCAAAACCTCACGCCCCCTAGGGGATTTATGCCCCCCTAGCATGATACAACGTTGTAGCTTGAGTTTTGTGGGGTGGCAGACCCCTCTCTTGTGTAGTTTGCCTTCCCTCACCCTCCACGTCACCTTCTAGCCTATCCCCACTCCCCTCCTTTCATTTAATCCCTTCCACTCCTTGCTAAAACCCTAAGTGGTGCACCCCCCTAGAGGAGTTACGCCCCCCTTCAAGTGGAAAACTCTAGAAAATTTATTTTAATGAGTTGGGGCACCTTCTGCCCCTTCTCTCATGTGGCACATTTTTCCTAGCCTCCCACTTCCCTCTTTCCATCATCCCCATGCCTCATAACCCATCCACCTCATTGATCCAAGTCTCAAACCCTAGATGGTGCGCCCCCCTCCTTGGGATCTCATCTTGTGCTTAGTGGTGACACTTGGCATTGATCCAAGAGAGGTAGGTTTGCCTCTCCAAGTATAAATAGATCTCTTTTCTCACTCCCTCCTCACCATATCTTGAGCTATTGTTATGCTACTTGATTTTCAGCACTCTCTCTCTCTCTCTCTCTCTCTCTCTCTCTCTCTCTCTCTCTTGTCCATCTTTCATCCATTCTTTGGCTCTTTAGGGTTTTGGAGCAAGTATTTATCCAAGATCTATTGTTGATTAATAAAAGAGAAGCTTTGGAGGATATTGGAACAGCAACAAATATTTTTGTTCTTGCTTACACATGAGGTAATATTTTGAATTTGGTATGATAGTTGCATAGAGTAGATTCTTGGGTAAAGTGTTTTACTTGGGTAGATTATACAATGAGTATTTTTGTTGATCTATATATGTGGGTTTGCTAATAGGGTGCAAGTATTTCATTTTGTTAGCATATTCAACCATATTATCTTCTTGTATGCATCATATCTTGTCAAGTTTTGCATGTTTGCTTCTAGGGTTTTGTTGGGATTGCCTCAAGTAAGAGTCCTCCATCAAAGCTCACTCAAACTCCGTCTTTCCTCCTCCTTTACTCATTCTTTTCTTATTGTCCATTTCACATAATATTTCGGCTAGCTTAACATCTTAGAGTGGTCATCTAAATCTATTTTTTCCATAAAATTTTCTATGTAAAAAATTTTTGCCCTAAAACAGAGAGTTTTTTTTCATCTATATTGTTGTGTGTAGCTTTTCCAAAGAGCATAGCTTGCTGGTTTTTGCAGGTTCTTAACAAGTTGAGGGGGTTATGTTGCCCAAAATCAGCCACACAACACTCCAAGACCTTCTCTTCAAGTGGGTAACAAATCTCAACCTTCCTTCTCTCTTTTCTAGCTTCTTGTGCATAGATCTATTCATTTTTAGTCATTTTTAGTGGCTCATAGCTTGGGAGGAGAATTGGTACGGCATACCTCCCACGTGTGAGATTAGGGTTAGGTTTATTTTAAAGTTTTTCCATTTCAAGTCATCTCCCTAAGCTAGGACGTGGGGTTAGCAAGTGATTTAGTTGTTTATAGTTGTTGTTGCTTGCTCTTTCTCTTTCCAAGCTTTTCATATCTTAATAATTGCCTACACCTTGGGAGAGACATCCCCAAAATCGTAAGGCTAGGATAAATAATGTGTTATTGATTTCCTAATGCTTTGATGGTTAAAATTATCTAGATCTAGATCTCATTCACACATTAATCTTTAGCCTAGACCCTTGGGGCATAAATTACTTGCATGTTCTAAGTTATCTTAAGATCTATTTCATTTTACATGCTCTAATCCAACACTAAATGGTTTAATGCATTGATGGTATAACAGGTAACACTCTCTTTCATGCTATCTCATACTTAAGGCCATTTGCCATCACTTAAGCTAATGTGTTGTTGGATATGTTGATAGTGTAGGCACACATCTAAATCTTGAGCTTTATTCTTCACACTTAACATTCTCTCTTAATGCTTTAACAATCTTAAGATAAGTGGTAATAAGCTTGAGTTTCTCTCTTTTTCTTTGGCAAGTTGTTCTTGCCCTTGTTCATAAGCATTCTTTGCAAGCTTTTCATGTTGTAGCTTAACTATTGGTGATGCATTAAAGCTTTATTTCAGCTCTATCTTCACATGTTTTACATGTGTTAATGTGCTTCATTTTCATGCTTAACAACACATATTTATAAGCTGCATAAAGTTTCGGTTTTGACAATTAATCACCATTTTAAGGCAACTAAAAGTCATTAAAACACTCTCTAATACACCCAAAAACTTAACCAATTGATCTATAAACTTAATAGACTTAATAGGGTGCCTAAAACCACCATCTTCTCCATATAAAACGGGGATTGAGAAAGACAACGAAAGGTGCTAGGTCGGGGATGGTCTCACGGCGCGTGGCGTCCTTTCCGGGAGTACTCGGTTCATTAGGGTTGACCTGTGAAGCTAGGGTAGGCCTCGTTGCCTCACTTCTTGAGCATCCAACAGCCATTTGGTAATTGGGGGAGGAGGTTTTTGGTCAACACTTAGTTAGGGTAATTAAAATCTTTCAAATCTTAAAACCCTTAACTCGCTAAGCAATTAACAATCTTGGGTAAAATTGATATATCTTAAGATTAAACACTTGCAAGTATAATCTTCCAATGTCATCTACAAGTAATGCTCTGTGGGTAATTAACTAAGTGCCTTAATTATTGTGGAACACTTGTGTTTAAAGCTTTCAAATCTTCTAAGTGTCCTTGTGATTTTTGAATGTTGATGTTGCCATTGAGGAGTAGTCCAACAGAGTAAGTGCTATTGGGGCATGCTTAGGCTTAATGTGTTGATGATGCTCACGTCTTGATTGGATCTACTTTCCTGCACATTTAAACACACATGGTTAGCTTGTTCTATTGTAAATTATATCTCATTGTAATATTGTGTAACTAGCATTCTTCATTTGTAAGTATCTAACCTTTGTAATCTTACTTGTAATTAAACACCCTTACATTTAGTTGACTCCATTGCCCAACCTTAGGCACTAGTCTTAATTGACCTAGGGAAAGGCTTGTTTGACATAAGGAATCTTGCATCTTCCATTGTTGCCTTTGCATCATAGGTTAGACTCCCCCCAAACCTTAACTAATTAAAATCAACTCCTAGAACTTAAACTCTAAATCTTATCTAGAAACTAGGGTCTACCCCCCTTGGCTTCCCTAGGAGTAAGCCTAGACAGAAGAGGCTCGAGCCAAAGTGACAGAGTGGGCTTTGAACCTAGGCATTGTGCCTCCAAGGACACACTAAGTGAGCAGGACTTGGCTCACATTTGCAAGTGTGTATAAGGGCAGCAACAGTGTCGAAAGGCCGGTTCAGTACCAAACCGGCCTAAATCGGTCTGAGTCAATGATTTGGACTGATTTTGGTCCAAAACCAATGGGACCAGTCTGCCCCACCAATTTCGATAACACTACTTCCAACATGGTAGATGTAACCTTCTTTTTCCCTATCATTAGCAAGTACTAGCAACTCTACAATCATAAGCAACAAGTAAGAGCATTAGAACAATAAGCCTCACTAGGAAGGACAATTTAAAACTCACATGCAAGGGGAAATCCTCCAAAATCCAACTATGAGAAATAATGAAGAGAGCAAACAATTAAATAGATTTTATCTACATCTTCATCTAAAATAGAATAATAATATCCAATGTCAAACCCTAGATCTAGCCTAGGACTACATAAAAAACCATTAACCAGTAACTAACTCAAGTGGGCAAGATCAACAATACATAAATTAATAAGTGGCCATGCCATGAGTACAACTCTCTAATAAAATAGCTCCATGAAGGTGGGACGCCTCCATCCAAAAAAGGGGAATATGATCCATGCAAAGCTCCAACACCTAGCCTCCAAAGGCCTCCAAGTGTAGTGCTCCACTAACTAAATCCTAAAAATGCAACAAAACCTCAAAATAGAAAACGTGAACCCTAGATTTAGCATTTGGAACCTCCTAGATCTCCTCAATGTAAAACATCCTCATCAATAACATAGAAAAGAGTGCAATGACCAAGTAGAACCCTCCAAGAGTGGATATGTGTCCCTCTAGGGTGAGATGTGCTCCTCCAATCATGAATTAATGTGCAGCAAATCTTCTCCAATGTGGATGTTTCCTCAAAACAGCATATCTATGAGTGCAAGCAACCTCCTCGAGGTGGATGTCTCCTCCAAATAAGGCATGCACCATGCCAACACTCCAAAGATAGCAAGTGTGAGATCTCCAAGTGAAACGTCCCATCAATAAAACATGAAAGAGTGTGCAATGTGGCCTCAAGTGGTGGAGAGCTCTACTAGATGCATGGGTATGTGTGCAACAACGCTCCAATAAGTGGACATCCTCCATAACGAGGATTTGAACCAAAGTCAAAACCCTAAATAGAGCAATAAAACCTCCAAGTGGCACATGTAGCTCTCCAAGATGAACATGCCGCCCATAACCATGAATATGTGTGTAAGAAAGGCTCCAAGATGTGGACGTTTCCCTTCATCCAAGGTACAAGAAAGTAAAATATGCCCAAGTATGAATATGCCTCAACATGTGTGCCACCAAACCACCAAGAAAGGGAGCGCTCCATTAATATGTCCTCAAAAAATGTGTAGTGCCAAATCCATGGAGGAAGGTGTCGAATAAGTCAAAATATCACCATCCATCCATACGCCAACTCATCCAAGTGATATGCCCACTCATCAAGAAAGGGGACAACTCATCAAAAGATGCATCAAGTATATGAAATGCCTCCATATATGAGCCAAGGGGGTGAGCACTCAACATAAAATCATGCTCCTTATCATAAGCAATGCATCCATGTGTGAAAAATATCCATAAGAGCTAGGGCATTAGGGCAATGAGGCTCTAACCATGTTAATAGCCCTCAAAAAGTAATAAACCATATGAAAAAGGTGGGTATATGTCAAGCACCATCCATAACAATGATGCCAAACAACTGAAGATAAAAACCACATGTGAACATCCTCCATATAAGCTAGGGCCCTCACTCTATAGAGTCATATATGGAGGCATTTCATATACCATCAATTCCTTGCATAAATGAAGGCTAGAACATCACATGATCAAGTGTAATGTTATCTCTCTACGATAAGCAAGTATACCAAGAAAAACTCCATCAAGACACCTATGACTACATTACCTCATCAAATATAAACCAAGGCATCAAAAATCATCAAGTGAACTCACAACCCCTAAGCCATCCAAAGCTCCATCAACCTATAAACTTGCCTTTGTAATAAAAATCACGTGTAGTGATAAATTTTCACTAGTGTAGGCCTCATGTAAAATGAGGGGTAACAAGTCCCACATGTGTAATACTTGCTATATTTAGGAAAACTAGGGCGCATTGAACATTGTGGTTTCCTTTGATTTCGACCTAGGGTGCACTAGTTGAGGAAGCTTGCTCACACCCTCTTGTGACTTTACTTATTGTTATTTTAGGCCTAGACCAACTAGTCTTATTTCATCCTTGTTTACTATTATTACACTCCACTTCACTTGAGTTAAAAGGCAAGTTGTTATTTCTAATAAATGTTCACTTTCGGAAGAGTTATTATGTTTAGACCTAGGCCACCCTCCTTGAGGAAACTATCCATGTATATCAATGAGACTAATCATTGGTATTTCTAGCCTAGAAAAAGTGTACTTTCCTTGTGGAAGGTTTTGGCTATTTTTATCATCTCTTGAGACTTCCTTTCTATTTGAGGCAAGTGATGTGTTATATTTACCTTGCACCTATGCCATGTTTGGGGGTCATTTATTCTTGGAAACTTCCTCTATAGGAACTCTGAGGACAGGACTGGGCCCCTCACAGCGTATGGGAAACACTTTTCACATCTAGGTGAATCCCATGATTTATTGATCCTAAATGGTCTCCCGTGTTTTCCGAGATCAGGGGATTTTACTTGTTTCCCTCACATACAGCACCTCTCAATATCCCCCCTCCCTCTGGCTGACCATGCTCTCTAGACTTTCTCCCTCTCTACATCACCTTCCCCTCTCCTCCCCCCACCTCCCAACTCCCCACCACCACCTCCCTACACCACCCTCCTTTTCGAGAGAGATTATGCTGACTCCTACACCACCCGCCTTAAGGAGTTGCCCCCCCCCACCCATTTCACACTTCAGATCATTGGACACAACCACATCCAAATATGAGATCCTCTCCAAGGCTCTTGACGCGGCAGCCCTTGACTCCTACCTCCACTCTACTCGTCAACACACCCATAAGCCCACCCCTAGCTCATGCCCCATGAAACATCGATTCGATGATGAATGCAAAACCCTAGTAGAAAAACTCGACATCGGCAAAAAATCGGCAAGGATTCTAAAAACATCGCCTCGAAAAAAATATGTAAACCTCGGCAAACATTAAAAAATACATAATTTATTTTTATTTTTTTAAAATTTTAAACATTTTTCAATATATAAAGCAACAACAACATCATATAAACAGATAGGCACATAAATCTGGCGAAAGAACTGATATATATTATATAGTGGATGCCAAACAAAAACCAATACATCAAAGTCATTACTGAAAGTTTGAAACCAATACAAAATGACATCAATGATCACATATATAAATGTATATGTCCCAAAACTAGCAACTAGCTATATGATATCAAATTATCGATGCCCTCTCCCCTTTTACGAGAGAAAGTCAGAGGTTGTTTGTCAGGCCTTGAACTAGAGGCAGAAGGTCCTGGTCGGACATCAATGCTAGATGGAGGACTAGCTACTCTAGTATGTGTAGAAAGTGGTGTTCCACTTTCAACTAGCTCATCATCCTCCATGGTGTATGGATGAATCTCCTCCTCCTCCTCCTCCTCCTCCTCCTCTTCATCCTCCTGTTGGTGTTGTTGCTCCTAGTCCCCTTCCTCTAACCATGCACGTGCCTCATCCAAGAGAGGCACTTCAATCTCCACCCTCCACTTAGACAATATATCAATATTGTCCAAAGAAATGGCATCCACTTCTGGCTCTTTCTCTATCTGCCTCATCCAAAGTCGGAAATTGTAGTGGACATACACCAAGTCATTAAGACGTAGGAATGCCAACCTGTAAGAGGGTCATAAAAGACTTGATGAGTGTTGAGGGTTATAAATTTAAATTACAATAATGTAATTGACTAATTTCTTTGTTAAAGTTCTAACTTCTAACCTGTTGCGTCTTTTGGAGTGTATTTTGTCAAAAATACTCCAATTGCGCTCACAACCCAAAGAGCTACAGGTTTGACAGAGTATTCTAATGGCAATTTTTTGTAAATTTGGTGTTTTTGTGCCATAGTTCCTCCACCAAACATCTGCAATAAATAAAAAAGAAAGAAAACATTAAAGTTTTAAACAATGAACATAATCAACTTTCAAATAAAAATTTAAAATACATAATTGAATTTTATAAATCTAATGACTTACGTGGCATCAAACGGGTCCTTAGCCTGACTGCATCTTCAAAGCCAAATAATCCAACACATTCTCTCTACATCTCTATCTCACAATTTATTTGATCACGGATGCTAGCATCAAGTACCATCCTCCGAAGACAAGTAAAGAGGCCATCCATCACCTCATCATCAAAGTCAAAGTTGCATTTGTAGGAAAATGCAAGGTTGAGGAAAAGCGTTGCTGCATGAATGGGTCGATGGAGCATTCTGGTCCACCAACTATCAATCAAATCCCATATCATCATCTTTCTGTTGTACCCAGGGGTACCCTTTCCCTCATAATAAGCCCAGATAGATTCTTTTGGCCTTATCCATGGCCTCATACAAATAGCCCATTACGGGCTTATCGCCATCAACCAATTTCAAAACCTTTACCAAAGATTTAGCAATGGAGCAAACTTCTTCTACTCCTTACCAACAGAGCAATGGCTCTACCATCCACTCGCCTACTATATCTGCAATCACCCCACTGACCAGAAACAAACATTTGCTTCGACTCATACTGACATTGAAGCAAAGACTGGAGGGTGAGGAAGTTTGTCGCAAAACGTGTCACTGCCAGACATCGCAAGTTGCAACTCCCTATCTTTGGTGTGTGTCCTCATGAGCTTGAGAACAAAACCATGGCTATATATGAACTTAGGGATGCTCTTTGCCTAATCAATCACGTCCTTGACGAAGGGAATTTTCCCCACATCCTCAAGCATCAAATCAATGCAGTGTGCAGTGAATGGAGTCCAAAACACTGTGCCATGCCTCTCCATAAGCATCCTACCAGCAGCCGCATAATTAGCTACATTATCTGTCACGATTTGCACCACATGGTGTGCACCAATCTCCTCGATGAACCCATTCAACAACTCATATAATAATGTTGCATCTTTGACATGTGTGGATGCATCAACTGATTTTATGAACATGGAACCTTTAGCACAATGTACCAAGAAATTGAGAAGGGTCCTACCCTTCCCATCTGTCCATCCATCAGACATCACTGTGCACCCGAAGCTTTCCCATGATTCTTTGAACTCCCCCAACCTGGCATTGATGTCCTTCTTCTCTGCTTGAAGAATAGGCCCCCGCAACTCCACATATGAAGGGGCTTTAACCCCAGGCCAACAACTACAATGGCATCATGCATCGGCTACCAAAATGGGTTGTTTGGTGATGGTGAGAGGTAAGTCACTCCAGAAAAGACACCTCCCCATTAACCTGCTTGCTTCTTGATGCTCCCTTTTTTTAACCACTGATTTAATTGATGGTTGTGATCAAGGTCCAGTTCTTGGAACAATGTAAGATGGGATCCTCCCAACAGCTGAATCTGCAGCTGTGGAGCCCCTCCCACTACCCTCAGTAGCATTGGCAAATATCCCTGGTGAACTTTGATATATCTTAAAAGCTGCAAGTTCGGCTTTTTTTGCAGCTGACTCTTCCTTGTTTCTTTCCTTTGTATTAATTGAATCATGGGAAGCTCTCATAATCTATACGCTCACGTTTGAACAAAGCCCAACATCATGCCCCGGAATTTTGGCCAAATGGTATTTCAACCTATATACTCCTCCTGTCATATGTGCCCTACATAATTTGCAAAATAAAGAATTTTGTTTGTTCCTTCTTCAAGGTCACCATACTCCCACAGTCGATCCAAGGCTCTAGGCATGTTTGTTGAGTGTTATGGTAATGGACCTAGGGCAAAAAAACACAAAAAAAAACATTAAACCCCACTTGAAAAAAAAATTGCAGCATATTAATTTAAAAAATCAACCATCCAAAGAAGAATGTTAGCCATGAAAAATGGCATCAACAAGGTGGCTAAAAAACTAAAAAAACAAGCTAAATACCCCATTGAAATTTTCCAGAAAACCCCTTACATTTTGTTTGTTCTATAAATTATTGGCAAGATTATAAAAAAAAAAAA
Organism: Picea engelmannii; assembly: GCA_009831015.1. Lineage (NCBI taxonomy): Eukaryota > Viridiplantae > Streptophyta > Pinopsida > Pinales > Pinaceae > Picea > Picea engelmannii. The sequence continues at coordinate 712,888 of ML776711.1, read as the reverse complement.
CTAAATCTAAGCAAACAAAAAAGCAACAAAACATGCAATTGTATGGAAACAAAAAGCATACAAATTGGGAAGGGCATATATACCTGTGCTTGGAGGTTGTGGATGAAAATTTCAAAGATCCAACCAGTTGAAGTTTGAACCTTGCTCCACCATAAAAATCTTCAAAGTTGCCTTTGCACACCTCAAATATGCTTGACGGCCTCCACAAACTTCTTCCCTTGCTGCTCCACACAAAAAAAAACACAATGATAAAAAAAAAACCGAATCGGGCGTTTTATCCTGCGACTTTGGCAATTTTTGCCGATTTTTTCTCGATTTTTTGAAAAAATCGCGATTTCTGGTTTTGAAAAAATAGACCCGCTGAATAAATCGCGATTTTGGTGATTTTTTCTACTAGGTGCAAAACCCTCCATAAACAGCTATGTTTCACCCTCACACACGACTCCTCATCCTCCCTTGGCCTCCATAAAAACTACTATAAACTCCTTCGTCACAAAAAGCGAGCATTCCACTCCCAAAGGAGGCGTGAAATTTGCACAGCCCTCCACCACTCCCTGAAAACCTTCTGTCGTGCTCTTTTTCCTAGACATCGCGCCATCTCACCCAACTTAGATCCCCAAGCCATGTTCTCCCACACAACCTCACTTTACGACATTCTCGGGCAACCTCTTACCCGCATCTGCTCCCCTCCCTCTTCATGCCACCTTTTCTCCGAGAGAGACAACAAGCGAGCAACCAGAGCTACGAGTACCAACAGAGCAGCAGATGAAGAAGGCCTCTAGGATGAAATCCTTATGCAGGGCGTCCAATCTCTTGACTCGCATATTGCTGATTTATTTAACCATGTGGTATGTATAGGTTTCCCTCACTTCTGGACAAAGCACATCATTCACCCTATTCATAAATCGAGGAATAGCTCTGATCCAAACAGTTACAGGACTATCATGGTGGGACATACATTCTCCAAACTTTATGCCACAGCTTTACATCAACGACTTTTTGACGATTTGGAGAGTCTTCATCTTAGAGCTAAAGGACAAGTCGATTTCTGCCCAGGCTACCAAACAACCGAACACATTTTCACACTCAGAGCCATTATTGAGGAGGCTCGTCATCGCTCTTTGAAGGTTTACTATTGTTTTATAGACTTTCAAAACTCTTTTGACATAGTGCCACATGAGACTCTATTCCAGAGACTTTGTGACATCAACATATCTGAGACCCTTGTTATCGCACAATCTGTACTTGCCCAAAGCCCTAGGCAACTGGAAACAAGATTTGCGTAACAGGGAGTGAGCTATCATTGTCACCTTCATAGGAAACCCCTTTCTATTTAGGAGTATATTAATGTACCCCAGGGAAGACGTCCCCAGTGACCTAAGGGTTTGAGAAGGCTAAGGCAAGAAAGTTTCCCCCTCTCACAAGTCACTCAATTTCAAAGGTTCTTTGTGTCTTATAGAGATGAAGCAAAAAATAAATGAGGTGTACCTACACAGAACAAGACAACAATAGAAAACGCATGCAAATTCAAGGTAGCATATGATGTTAGTGCTTCATAAAACCATGAACCTTTAAGAAATAAGTAAGTTGATGTAAGACTGTAGCAAAAGTAATTATCTATAACAGCAATGAATGTTTGGTAACAGCCACTGTAATTATCCTTCAAAAATACTTAGAAAAGACAAGAGAATATAGATCCAATTTGACAGAATGATAGCAACTTGTCAAAATAAAAGTTGGCAATGTCTAATCGGCTTTTAATGTCATTTTTTTTAGATGAATTTGCTGCTGTAAGATGGCTGTAGAAATCTTATGCAACAGCAGCAATTTAGTTAGGGAGTTAGTCTAGTTTAAGGTTAGTAAGAGCTAGTAAAAGTTTCAAGGAAAGTTGTTTGAGAGTTGTCTGAGCAAATCAATCACCAAGGTGAATAAACTAGTGCCTTTAGGGTATATGGAGTCAACAATAGCAGCAGCAGCAGATCTTAGAGCAAAATAGCAATGATAGTTATTATCCAAAGGAGATGGAATGGATAGAGGAGATGTTGGTAACCCAAGGCCTCAAACACCCAAGTCCTTAAGAGAAAACCGGCTAGAAAGTAAGAAGACTTAGGCCCTAGCGGTTTCTCTTTTCTTGGACAATTTGGAAGTATATATGCAATGGGCAATTAGAGGAGGGCTACTAAAGTGCTAGTAAGTAAGGCTTTAGCAGCTACTTCTAAACCAGATCTACTTTGAGAAATTCAACAAGTGGAAGACTATAGAGAAAAAGATAATAACTTATGTTTCTCTCCTAGGGTTTTGAGCAAGCAATTTCATAATCTTTAACATGAACCAAGTAAAATTTACCACAAACAATTAACATAAACAAATTGCAGATTTTCTACTTACTTCACCAAGAATAATCAAACCAAACCCTAGTTGAAGATCCTCCACAATGAAAAAATGCCAAAATACACCAAGATTTGCCTCTCCAAAAAGTTGCGCACCACTTAGTTTCAGCCAATAACCCTTAAAGAGGGCTGACTATCAGACCACACACTTGTGTGATGAGAGATGATGATAAAAATGAGAGTTTTCTCTCTTATTTATACAATATCAATGACCTTTAATTACACTTAGGTCATAAAAAGGTCGACATGGCCAAATTACATTTAAAATCCAGTTTTTACAAAAATGTCATTAATTAAACCCTAATTTCATCTTCAAGGGTGACGTCATGCCCTTCTAGGGTGACGTTAGCCTCCTAAGGTGGAACGCTAGGCCTCAAGTACAACAGAGCGTTTGGCCTCCAAAGGCCCTGAATGTTGCCACACGTCCCAACTAGCACACAACTGCTCATCATGAATGAAAACCCTAACTCTGGATGACGTCAAGGTCAAAATGATGACGTCAACGTCCAGGTGGAAAGGCAAAAACCCCCCTGGGTCTAGGTCTACCGAAGTGTCCCTGGTGCAACGTCCTTCTTTCTTCTTGGTGCAAGCCTTTGGTTTCTCTTTCCCCCTGGTGGGGTCACAACATCCATCTGTTGGGCTTTTATCCCCATGGAGGTCTGACCTAATCATTCCCCCATATGTACCTGTCCACAGGGCAAAATCCTGCAGCAAGAACAAGTACGCCCTTCAGGGGCTCATAAGTCACAGGTATCATAGCAATGTCAATCACATCTAATAATCAAATTACCCAAACATGTGCATCAAACCCCCCTTTACCCAGACAAATGCTCAAAGACGTTATGCAGTTTAACAAGTCATGTTTGGAGAAGGTCTCAGGATGTCCTATTGGGCTAACCCTCCTTAAGTTTGGGGTGTTTCCCAGGTGAGAACCAATCTACGTCATGTAAGTGTGTGTGAAGTGGCGTAGGGGAAATGTTTGGGTAGAGGGTGCAATGATAACAGGGAAATGTAGGTCTTGCCTATGGGTACCTATGTAGAGGGTGAGTTGCACCTTATCATGGATGTCATTGTTTCCTAGCCCATTCAATGCCTTTTATTCTTAGTCTTATTGTTTTTGGTCTTTTTTCTTTTCAAGGGAAAAGTTGGGGGACATTGTCCTGGCGTGGTGACCAGAGGTGACAGCGTTACCCACAAGCATTTCACGGAAATGAGAAGATTGGCTCGTGATGAGACCCCCCCTTTTCTCTTGGTTATGCCACCAAGAGCCACTACCCTGGTTTGGTGACAAGATAGATGGTAGTGTCATACCACAACATGCCCATGGACCTAATAGGTTGGCTCATGATGAGACCTCCCTTCCACCAACTAGTACCTTGAGTTTTGCTTTATCTTATGGGTCCCCTTTTTTCATTGAGAAGTTTTTTATTGCTTTCTCGGGAATCCCTAGGCGAAGTATCTCAAAGGTTTCATTTTGGCTTTTAACTCTTGTCATCTACTTTTACCGTTTGGGCCATTAGCCCCTTCTTCCCACAAGGCAAGGTACAACCCTTCCTAGCGTGGCAAACCCAATGCCCGAACCAAGGTGGGGGGAGATGAGAGGAATAATGATGGAAAGTGGTAAGTATGGAGGGAATGGACGATGAGATTTCATAGGCCCACCCAGTGGCAACTCATCCTAAAGGGGAATTAGCTTACTAGAGCATTATGTCACCTTCCCAGGTATGAACAAGTTAAAGAGCATAATTTCCAAGCATACGTTATGAAATGAAGAAGAATTTAATGCAACATACTTAAGTGCTTCAATAATCAGAGTGACACATACCATGATACCCAGACTCATTACCTCATGGACCAAGACTTACTGCTACTTCAAGACCAAACTGGTGGGATGGATGTTGTTGCTGATGATAAATGGGTTGTATTGAAGAAGAGATGGGCCCTTCAAGACCATGCTCAAGGCATCTGGCTCTCGGCACTCCATGTCTAGGACCTGTGGGCCTCAAGACATGATCTCCTTAGTTATCCCTAGGATAGGGGATAACATCTGGCTCCAACTCGAGGACATGTGCTCACCGTAGAGCACATGAGAACCTCAACATTTCTGGTATGACTTGTATCTGCTATATCTCAACAAATGTATCAGTAATCATCAGGGTGGTGATATCACCCATCGCTCATATATGATATAGTAGAATAAAAGTAAGCACGCATATATACATAATGAAATAATACAAAATGAAACTACACTACACTAGCATGATATGTCGATGGTATATACAATGGATGCAAATGCCTAACTTACCTGTACTTACATGTCATGTCGTCGACGAGAAGTAGCACTTGATGTGTATAGCATTTACAGGTAGCTTCAAAGCTTCTCCTTCAAGTGTTGCTAAGTTAAAAGAGTTTGTTCCTACCTGACTCATGATTTTGTAGGGACCTATCCATAATCCATCCAGCTTCTTGTGTATGCCAAGTTTCTCCCTTCTTTTATCCCATAACAACACTAAGTCTCCTTCTATGAAACCTCTCTCCTTTGCTTTATGATCGAAGGTGTTCTTAACTTTCTCTTGATTCTTTGCCATTTGACCTAAGGAAACCCTCCTAGATTCATCCACCTCTACCAATTGGTCAATTCACCCCTGGATTGCTTCCTCTTCTGTGGTGTATTGTTGAACGAAACGGAAGATAGGGATTTGGAGATTCCCAGGTAGTTTAGCCTCCAACCCATATACTAGTTCGAACGGGGTTTTTCCTCTTGAGGTCTTTGTTGTTATTCGATCTACCCACAGGGAATACTTGATCTTGCTATCCCAAGCCTTCTTGTTCTCTCCCACAACCTTCTTAATGATATTCATGAGGTTCTTATTGCTTGATTATGCCATGACATTCCCTTGTGGGTAGTAGTTTGACGAATGAGATAGAATGATGTCGTACTTGAAACAAAATTCTGCTAAGGCAAGGGAGCTGAAAGCTTTGGCATTGTCAGTGGTAATTTTGGACGGTACCCCAAATCTTGTTATGATTCTTTCTTCCAAAAAGTTCATGACCACCTCCTCAATAGCTTTCTTTGTCGGAATAGATTCTACCCACTTGGTAAAATAATTTGTGGCGGTCAAAATCGATCGGTAATAGTTACTTGAATTATCTTTAAATTCACCAATAAAGTCCAAACCCCACTGTTGAAAAGGACTTTCTACCACCACGGGTTTCAGAGGTTGTGCCGGGAGTTTTTGTTTGCCTGCAAAGTATCGGCAAGGTTGGCATGAGCGGACATATTGGTGAGTATCGCCAAACAATGTTGGCCAATAATATCCAGCTCTTAAGATCTTCTGTGCGGTAGTACGGGCAGCGACGTGCCCGCCACAATACCCAGAGTGTAACTCCTTCAGTAGTTTGTTGGCCTCTTCTTTGCTCACACATCTAAGGAGAACTTTGTATGGGTCCTTCCAGCCAAGACCATCCTCAGTCAAACAGTGCTTCATAGCTTTGAGTCTCAGAGCTCTTCTTTTATAGTCTACTAGATGGTCTAGGCATGATAAGTTCATGAGGTAGTATATTATGTTGGAATACCATTCATCGTGTTCTAGCTAACTCACCACCACATTCACTTGTTCATTTTCTTCCATTTGTATAGCTTCTTCATTGCTCTCAGTCAACATTCGAGCTAACCCTTGTCCCATCACAATCTTGGTGGGTTTTATTTCTAAGTCATATTCATGGATTCTGGAAACCCACTTACCCCTAGTACCCATACAATCTTGTTGTGACAAAACATCCTTTACTGTTGGGTAAGGGACATAAGCCGTAATCTTGTTATAGCCCACATAATTTCTAAAATGCTTGAGGGATTTCACCAAGGCATAAGCTTGCTTTTCAGTAATTGAATAATTCAGCTCTGAATCCCTAAGGACTTTACTCATGAACACAATAGGATGTTCATGGTCATCAGCATCTTTCTATAATAAGACACCTGCGATAGTGTCTTGAGAAGCGAAAGAGAATATCATGAAATCTCGTGAATAATCAGGACTAATCAGAACTGGGGCTTGGGAAATGGCGTCTTTCATATCTTCAAAAGATTGAAGGGCCTTGTCGTCCCACCTGAATGCTATGTCCTTTTTAAGTAATGCATTCATGGGTTTTATTCTTTCGGCAAAGTTTGGGACAAATCTTCAAATAAAGTCTATTTTTCCAAAGATTGATTGTAGGGATTTTTGGTTGGAAGGGGGGCGTACATATTTGATAGATTGGATCCTCTTCGGGTCTACAGAAATTCCTCCCTCTGAGACTATGTGTCCCAATAGCTTTCCCTTATCTATCTCGAAAATGGACTTCTTAGGGTTCAAGGAAATACCATATTTCCTACATCTTTCAAAGACAATTATGAGGTGTGAGAAGTGGTCTTTTCTTTCTTTTGACACGACTGTGTGATCATCTTGGTAAATTTCTTTGATTTTCTGAATGAGATCCCTAAAAGAAAAGTCCATTGCTCTTTGAAAGGTTGAACCTGCATTCATAAGGCCAAATGGCATTCTTAAATACATGAATGTTCCCCATGGTGTGGTAAATGTTGTTTTGAGTTGATCTTCTCTCTTGAGTAACACCTGATTGTGTCCAAAAAATCCATACAGCATGGACATCATGCCCGCCCCTGTGACCCTTTGTAGTAAGTGTTCCATATTTGGGAGAGGGTAATTGTCTTTTAAAGATAGTTGGTTAAGGTTTCGAAAATCTAGGCATAGGCGAATGTCACCGCTTTTCTTTTGAACAACTACCCAATTCGACATCCATGATGAATATCTAATGGGGGTTATGATACCAGCATCTACCATCTTTTGAAGTTCCTTTTATCTCTGGTTTGCCAACTTAGGGTTAATATGCCTTAGTTTTTGTCGGAAAGGTTTGGCTCCCTCTGTCAAAGGTATAGCATGTTGGATGGCATCACCCCTATAAGCCCTTAAGTCATCATAAGTCCAAGCAAAGGTATCCTTAAACTCTCTTATGAGTTCAAGTATCTCGTTCCTTTCTTTTTCTATGGTATCTTTCCCTATTTTTACCATTCTTGGATCCATCTCGGTGGCAATGTTGAATTCTAAGACTTCGTCTGTTTGTTGTTTGGGGTTTTTTCCTTTATAAACATTGTGTCTATAAAGGAATGCATCCTTTTGGTAGAGTGTTATTTTGCAAGTTTACTACGTCCATGTTCGTGGCAGTGTTACCAGAATCGGACCGGAACCGGCAAAACCGGTCGGTCCAACCAGTTTCAGACCAAAACCGGTTCAAACCGGACCACAGAACCATTTTTGACCGGTTCCATACGGAACCGGTTTTTTTCCTTGAACCGGCCTGTTCCGTACGGAACCGGTTTTTTCTGCTAAGGAGGCTCACGGACGCAAAATTAAGATAAATTTTGATTTTTTTTAAAAGATTAGGGTTGGGGCCAAGCTTGGGAAGCTTCTAGAATTTTCTAGAGCCCCTAATAAACCAATAAAGCCAACCCCACCCCCTCTCTTTCACTCACACTACTCATTTGGCTTCTCATGAGTTTTTGAGCTAAGAGTTTTTCTTGAGTTTTAGAGAGTTGATTGTAGGGCTGAGTTGGAGAGGTTGCTAGCTTGCTTTGGAGAGGT
>ML776711.1:637998-648474 GCA_009831015.1 Picea engelmannii | reverse complement strand
TTTATTCATGAAATAGAGAAACCTACTACAATGAAGATGCCGATCTGGAATGCTCAACAGATGGCCAAGAAGATAGACAATAGAGATGCTACAAGATGCTCCAATACAAGACTACAATAAGCCTCCAAAGGTTGGATATACAATGAAGATTGAATACAAGTAGATCTGTAAGAATGCTAAACCCCCTAGCAAGAAGGTGCCACGCCCTGCTGGATAGTTGAAGCTCCTCAACAATTCAGCCCTGCTGCCAAAAGTGTCCAATCACCCCAAGAAATATGCCAACTGATAGATCGAGCAACTGTAAGGACAACCCAGGTGCCCAAATCTCCAAAGTCACTCTCAAACCCTGTGGATCTAAACTCCTCAACTGAATGGTGCGCTCCCCTGGATGCTTGAAACCCTAGATAATTCGGCCTGGGTGAATGAGGCCTCCAAACCTCATGAAACTCTCTAAAATGATAGATCGGGCAATCACAAACCCCTGGAAGAAGTTTCAAGGTCAGATATGAGGTATAGCCTCCTAGATCTGCAAATCACTGAATCACCAAATCGTCCTCTCTCTCCCAAAGCCGTCCCAACCTGTAGATGATGATCTAGTCGTGGTAACTCCTCAAGAATGGACTAGATCTGATGTCCAAAGCCCTGCAATGAATACCCAAGTGATAGAATCTCCAAAAGCCCTGCCAATCACCTGCAATGAATCTCTCTCCAAGAATGGTGCGCCCCCCCTTGCTGGAAACCCCCAACTGGTGCGCCCTCTCTCTATCTGCACAAGTAACTGATGTGGAATCCTCCTGCAACTAAGTAGATCTGGAACTAGAATGGTGTGGGAGCATATTGCATCTCCGAGACCAAGCTTGGGACAAGCTAGGTGGAATCTTTCACCACCGAATCGTCCTCTAGGGTTTGTTAAGTCAAAACCCCCAATGCTGGGCTTACTAGCTAGAAGCCAGATATGAAAATATGATCATACATGAATAAATGAGTAGAGGTCCTTGCCTTTCCTTTATACTTTTTGGCTCACCTTGTCCCTCCAACGTGACTTTCATTTTATTAATATTTAATTAATTAATTAAATCACTTTAATTAATTAATTAACCTTTTTAACTCTGAAAAGCTCCTTATCTCTCCTTGTGGCTTCCCTGGCCATTGAAAGTCACTTCTCACCATCCCATCCTGTAGTGTTGCTTCTCCCGATTCCAATGAGCTATTACACTGAGAGGTTCCTCCAAGTAATGTTCCCAAAATGACCTCTTCAGTGAATTCAATTAACTTATGGCCCAAAATAGTCAAAATCGTGGAAATCGTCGGAATGCAACGGAACCAAAGCCAACCTATGCGGAATTGCCCATAATGATGGAATATGATGAGAAATGCAAGTTGGACCCCACAATGGCTGTCAATAACCCCTGTACTCGCTAGAACATCTATCTGGCTACTTTGGTCATCATAAACCTTTGCACTGTGATGATGTCCCATAGTGGGGACATTACATAGAAATAATATTTATGAAACTAAAAAATAAAAACTTACTGAAAATTACCACTACATCTATGTACATATCATACGGACAGTACGGTGTACAGGTTGTACGGATTTAACACTCAGCTTGGATGGAAAAAAAAAAATCGACCTTTAACTATGTCAGTGGCTGTAACGGTTGGTCTTTGCAAAACATCAATCGCAACAGTTAGACAATGGCTTCATCTTCGAATGGTGGTTGTTCAAACAATACGGTGGCGCAAACTTGAAGGTGTGGCGCTGCAACTTCTTATTAGATACGGCGGCTTTCCTTTTATTTGATATGTGGCGGCTTCACTCGTGGCTTTCACCCGGCAGACGGCTATACAGTAACTACATAATCACGGCTTTCACTCAAGTTGGTAGCTTCAATCCCACACGGTTGTTGCTTCATGTTCTTCAATACTTTTATTCCTAGTGCCATTTTCCTTAACCAGTCTGTGGTAGGATTCGCTTCTGCATGAAACGAGAGTTCCTCTAAATGGCGGCTAAATCAAAACTACAGTGGTGTCTCTTCTAAATCAAGCCACGATTTCAAACAAATAATCAAACACTCTGATCTTCAAACTTTGGACTCTGACCATCCTACTTTGATACCATATTACAAGAACGAAAGAAACCCTTGGTAGGGTTACGATACCGAAAACATGATCTCCACAAACACTAAACGATATTATTATTGAATTGTACTCTATTACAATGAGGGTCCTCACTCTTATAAAGAGCTTGAGAGACCAAAACCCTAAAAGACGAAAACCCTAATCTCTTAACCTAAAATCACTAAAGTGACATTATTACAAGAGTAAGCCTTATATCTCTTATATCTTTAATTTAATAAAATTCTAAGGATATTAGCATTAGTGAATTAAAGGGAATCTTAGCCATTGATCTCAAGTGAGGTGAGATCTAATCTCATGTTTCAACCGCTGATCACTTTGGAGATTAGGGTTAGGGTATAACTCAAAATTATAAAAGCAAGGTTAGGTGAAGGAGAAAGACACGGGAAAGCACATAGGAGCAAGGAAGGACTTTTGCTCATGTGTTTGAGTCATCCACTTAGGAGCAAAGGACTTTTTCTCAAGTGCTTGAGTCACGAAGGACTGTGACTCAAGGAGATCTCGGATAGGTGAAGAAGAACTTTCATCTAGAGATCAAGTGAAAAGGAGGAAAGAGGGAAAGAGGGCAGCAGCAAGCAGATCTAGGCAGTAGGGCAACCGCAAGACAGATATGGGCAAGGAAAGTCGCATGTATGGAGCGTACAGGATCGCGGACAGCGTTGTACATGTGAGTCAGTTACATACGCGCGAGCCAGTTAGCTTAGGCACGTACAAACATGTGAGTCAAGTATCTCAATGGCGTGCATACGTGCGAGACAATTATCTTAGGCACATACATATGCGCGAAACAAGTGCCCAGGGCACATACATATGTAATGATCACGCGGCGAAAGGCACGTACAGATTCGTACATGCCACAGGTACACGGTTGTACAGGGGCAGTCTACAACAGAGAATTTTGCCAAGTTTGTTGTACTTGTATTTTTCCTCAATGGGCCATTTTCCCAATAAGGGAGCCCTTGTAAGCTTGGATTCATTATTAATGAAAAGCTGATTTGAAGGGCAGAATTTTCTGTGTGCATGTGTGAAATTTGGTTTCCAGTTTTTGCTTCCGCTGTTTTATTTCCAGCCAGTATATTTTATTCTGTGTGCTGTAATTTATTTTGCAGCAAGGAAAAACACAAGGAAATAAAGTGTCTAGGTGTTGGAATAGAGATTTTAACAAACTTGACATGCTCATAATCAACCATATCAAATACAAGTTGTGTGGTCAATGTTAGCACAAGGTGTATAGAGAATATCAAGATGTGGAGATGTGAACCATACTATATTTTTAGTTGGAGGTGTTACTCAGAAACGGATTGTGGACACCTTCTATAGTGTGCTTGATCGAGATAAGTTGGTTATGTTTAGGGACAAGCAATTGTGTTTAATACGACCATTAAGGGAAGATATGAGAATAAATATTAGAACGGTCATATCTTGTAATATAACTTAATTTACGAATATATGTTAGTAATTTATGTTAGTCATTAAAGCGTCAAGTTAAAAAGTTGAATTATGTTGACAATGGACATAGATTATTAAGTCATAAAGTAGGTGTTGACGAAGTTACATAACTTGCATCTTCTACATTGAGACAATGCTATGTAATGTAACTCAAACTTTTGGAATAATAACAATATTGAGCTTTTCTCTCTCCTATTAGTGGCAGTGTGTATCTACATTTGTGTATGTGCAATCCTGATATGATTGAGCTACATACTTGATTTTAGAAGAATTTGTATATTGCAGTAGACGACATTAACCAAATGTGTTTTTTCTGGTATAGACATACAAACCTAATTAGTTAGAGTATGCTACTTTGATGTAACAAATGGGTTAAAATGCTACTTTGATGTAACAAATGGGTTAAATCAGCTATGTGGTGACATACACAGCAATTGGAGTGCTTGATGTTCACTCACTGCCCATTGCAACTTACAAAGCAAGGGCATCCAAGTAGAAAGCACCATCACTATTCTCCAATGTACGAGTGTCCAGAAATGTGTATTCTTCTTCTAAATCTACTCATGATGATTTCAATATTGTTCTAGGCTAGAACATGCAAGAGTGATCCCAAAATCCACTACAACATCCTTAAATTCCACACATCTGGTTTACAATTATTTTTGAGCTCCTAAAGTGTCCATGAAAATTCAAGTGAATTTTTAACTCTATAGAGAAAGTAAACTTCCAATATCTCTATCTAATATTTGTGCAACTCTTTTCCTACTAAATGAGGATCTATTATTAGAGTTTCTACGAACTCAAGAAAAATTTTGCACGTTAAATGCCAAGAAAAATATTGGACAATAAATAAAAGCAACTTCAATGTTTACAAACAATACAAAGTTACCTTTCCCTTGTTGGTTGAATAAAATAGACAACCTCCATAGCAGGAAGAGGTTGCCTCCGCTTACTCAAGTCCTCGACCACTGTTGAACAATCATAAACATGGTCAAGACTCAATATGTTGACTATAGTAAAAAAGGGTTTCCTTAAAGTACTCCAAAATAGTATTTTTCACTTATGTGGCTACATAAATTGGAAATATGAGTTATTTATTGGATTTACAAACACAAAACATAGACAAAAAGAACACCAATAAATGAAAGCGAATAATTTCTCAATCGTTGAGTGATGCAATGTCTCACGACATAATAGGTGAGGAAGGAGTGCATTACATCACATGATAACTCCCAAATACCTAATCACTAAACTTAATGTGTGATTACATCATTTTATTTAAAAAGACTCTAGGTCATTTATTACGACTTTGTAACAAAACTGCATTTAATGTACACCTAAGTCTAATTATGTTATATGCCCGAATCTAACTATGACCATTATATCTAACACCCTCCCGTAATGGTCATGTTACATAGAGTTTCTTATTCCAAAACAACAACAAAATCTTTCAACCAAGCAAGCCACTTCAAAGTGAAGTCTTCAATCAGCAAATGGAAATGAATTGTGTTCAGCAAGGTTGATGAAGAACAAGTCATGTCACCACCATTTTGTTTGACCAGTGACTCAATCTCCAAATGAAAGATAGTGATGACTGAATAGTTAGCATTTCCACCATCGATGTACAACTTGCCTTGTTTTCTAACCTCACACACTCCAAACCACAACAGCTCAACATATCAAAGTTTTGTTTTTGCTTCTCTATGGAAACGACATCCCACTTCACTATAAAATTTGTTCCAACTTCACCTGCCCTAAGGGTCTTCTTTTCTTCTCCTTTGACCTCAACAGATAGAGCATAATAAAGTAGTTTCTTACCTTCCCTTTGTTGGGTCGTCTTCTCTTCATCATCCACCAACCAGATAAAATAAAATAAAATAACCTTGTTCTTCCACACCCATACAAATCGGCTTTTTATGGATATTGTCAACAATTAAACACCTGTTATAACTTATCACTAAAGACAACATATAAGCATCGGATATGCTTCATAATCCAACTAACTCAAACTAGATATTTCTACAAACCAACGACATAGTAGACATTCCTAAACAGCACCTTCTTACCTTTCATCTGATCTTGCACAGCTCCCTTCAACTCTGTATTCTTCTCCACCACTCAAGAAAACAGAATCAGAGTTTGATCTTTTCCTCTACAAAATAAATATACCTATCTTTCCGATTAGTAAAATGTTGTTATGCACTTGAATCAATATTCCAATCTGTCTTGTTTCCAATCTCCCCTTTATTAGTAAAAATAAAAATATACAAGTCTTCTTCTTTATGTTCAACTACATCGTTTGTTTCTTCCTCGATTGATCTTCCGAAGAAGGCTCTCAGTTGTTCTTTTTGTCCCACAACCATTTCGTACACAACTTGGACATGTGCCCCATCTTAGACACTTGATACCTTTTCCACGTTTTCCATTAACTGAATCAGCATACTTGGTGCCATCTTCACGCCCATCTTTATGCCTACAAGGCTTGCCTTTTTGCTTGACTTTGCTGATAGGACCACCTCTAATTCTCCATTTACATCGTTGCTACAAAACTGCCTTTTCCACCTATCCTTCTGCAAATGTTTGTTGCCCAACTGCTCAAATGTCAGATCTATATCTTTAGAAGTAATATTCAAAGTTCCAACAAAATTTCAGTAGGATGGCTATAGATTTTTTAAAGTTATTATTACCAGATCCCGCTCTTCCATCTGTCTATCTATTGAGTTTAACTAATCTCCATTATCTTTAATTTTCAATAAGTTATCCTGGAGAGAATCATGTTCCTCCATCTTTATTGAAAACAACAAATCTTTATGAAGAAAGTTATTGAAGGGCATCTCATCAGTTCACTAAGGGCTTGATCAGCATCATACTTGGCTTGAACCTCCTCGTCTATTGCACTTCACAATTTATTTCCCAACACAATCCTGTCTAAGCATCTGTACTCAAAAATCACCATCATTCTTTGTTTCCAAGTGTTAAATTTTTTACCATTAAATTGCTGATGTTCAAACATTTAAACACACCAGACCGGTCTCAAATCTACCTCTCTATTCTGTTAGAACTCAGCATTTGACAGCCATACTGTTGTCTCACACACTAATCAGGTGAACCACAGCCCTGCTGCTTTAGTCACATCAACAAAGTCCTCAAATCTAAATTTTAAAGTATTTCAGAAATTTCACACAAAAACAAACTTGTGTTCCAACCCAGCAATCTTAGTACATCAAATCATTCACCAGTCCCTTGCACCAGATTTCACAGAAAGATTTATGTTCTAAAAATTATTTCGTGCACAGAAAATAAACTCTATTATAGAAAACAGACTTCAGAAAACTCCTCAAAGATCCATAAAATCTATTCTCTTCGGGAATACTTCACAAAAATATTTTGGAAATGAAAATCAAGCTTATTCTATTTCTATAAATCCGGATAAAAATCAGACTTCCTATATTTTTTGTTGGCTTCTCACCAAGTCAGCATCAACACCCATCATCATTCTGTATGTCATCTCTCTTCCTATGAAAGTCAATATGGTGTGTGGGCCTTGTTATCCACCGAGTTGTACTAGCTGGATTTGAAGATGAGCCGCCAGAGACTGAGCAGACAGATGCTCAGAAGTCAGTTTTCACAGATTCAGCAGGTCTATCAGAGCACCTTTTTTCAGCATTTCCATCCCTCCGAGGCATTGTAATAAATGACTTGAGCATGAAAGTTGTAAAAGATTATTGGCCACCTAAAACCTAGGCACGAGGATGTACTCTAGAGTGTTTTTTTTCACTTATTAATTATTCATTGCCCGTCTTTTCAGGCAATTAATAATTTCTAAGTTTTTTCACTCAAAACTGACTCCAAAGCTGGAGTATGTGCTGGTGGTTAGGCCTTGGCATGGTATAACCAATGTCTAGTGTCTAAATGTATATGAGTTCATGCTAGGTCATGTGTATTGAGTCATATGGAAATTGCGCTAGGTCAATGTCAGATGCCATATTTGTGCTTGTTTTCTAAGCCAGAGCACCCCTTAAACCCTTATTCCCCTTTTGTCTAGGTAAAAAATTGATTTTAATCACTCAAAAAATTATTTTCTCTCAGAAAAGACAAAAAAGGGGATTTAATTAAATTTCCTAAAAATTAGGGGAATCCCTAAAAGTTAGCAAACATGTCGGAAACATGTTTTGCCTTGTCTGGAGTCTTGAGTACAGTTGGCAGAGGTCTCCTCTAGTGATGGCGCATGGGTTTGTTGATGTGGCACATGGGTGGAGATCCCAATGAGCTAGTGCGCATCTCCCTTCATGGTTTGGTGCATTCTCTAGTGAGGGCGTTAATCCCAATGCTACCACTCGCCCTTACCATCAATCATCTCCCACTCACCCTCACTCCACTCCACTACACCCACCTCCCACTCCACCCTCACCTCACTTAGCTCATGCGCAACACCACTTAGCTAATGTGCATCTCCTCTTCTCCCCATGCGCCCTTGCTTTGGAGTCTTCACCAGTTGATGTATAAATCAATGTCGACCCTCCTCCATTCATTCGGGTTAGAGCTTGGGCAACTTGACCATTGCAAATTCTTGCTATTGAATCAAAGACTTTAGAGGTCGATATTTGGTGTGTGGTCTCACATGTGTGGATGGATTGTTAGCTTATGAGGTAATATCATTTCAAGTTTCTTTATTGTACTTGCATAGTGGTTATGGTAAGGATACTATTATCCAATTAGAATATATAGTTCTACTTGCTTGCTAGTCTATATATTTGTTTAATGCACTTGATGCTTATATTTTCATGTTTGGTTTTTGTTTAAACTAACGTGGAACAAAGTCTTTTTAGTAGGAAACACCATTGTTTGCAGGTACTTGCGAGGAATTTGGAGCGTGAAAGACCAACCTTTTGGACATTCAAAGTAGCTCAGTTGCTTCCTTTTCTTTCTCCAAAATCATTTCAGAAGAATTTTCTCCCTTTCTTCACACCAGAGAAGGACTCCATAGCCCAAGGGTTCTTGAGGCTCAAGCAAAAGGCTCCACGAAATCAAAAAAAAAATCTTCCTCTCTCTCTCTTTCTTGGATTTGAATGGATAGCTAAATCAAATTTCAAGTTAGTTTTACTATCTAGTGTATGCATGCACGATCTAGATCTACTTTCAAGTTTATTGCTAAATCTACGTCTAGATCTAGTTTTTATTAAGCAATTTTCTGATTTTTCTTATTAAATTTCTAAGTAAAAAGTTGTTGTTTGCTTTTCTTTAATATCTAGTCATTTGAGTATTCTAATTTTTTGTTTTAGGACAGCGAACAGAAAGTACTCGAAAAAGGACTTTGTTAGCTTCTTTAAATTCCTAAAAAAGCTCAAAAAATTGTCTTCTGTAGTGCATAAAAATTTTGTGAAAAGCCTTATAAAAATTCTTCTTTTTATTTTGTGTTTGCATGTCATTTTCTGCCAATACTAATAACTTTTCCTTGCTGGTTTTTAGCAGGTCCGTCTTAGTACAAGGGAGATTTTGACCTCTTTAGGACCCAAGATCGAAGATCTTTCACTCCGAGACTCGACCCTTGAAAACCAAGACTCAAGGAATCTTTTTGTGATAGTTAGTTTAGCAATCGATCCAATTCTATAAGAATCCAAAATAAAAGGCTAAAGAGAAAAGAAGAAAAGAGAGTCATCCTCTCAAAGTTGTAATAGGCTAATAAAAGCAGGTCTTTGGCGCCCAGTTTCTTCATCCCCTTTAGGGGGATTGGTGGTGTTGTGTCTTTTTTATTTTCCTTGCAAGTTTTTATTGTCTTATGTTCTAAAACAACACAAAGCTAAAAGGAATTCATATCACCTAAACCTATTTAATAAAATCAATCACAAGAAGTTAGATTAGTTTTATTTTTCATAGAACACTAATTGCTAGATTAGTTCAATTTTTTGCAAATGTATTAGAATAAATCCTAGTTGCTCAACCATGTATGCAATCCCACTACTACTTTCGAGTGGCTTTGGACACCCAGAAACAAACATGAGCAACGCATGTTAGTATTAATAGGGAAATCCACTTTGTTGCGTTATTCGTCTAAGACCTCTGCATTTGGGTGGAGTGTGTTAAGTCAAGGGGGATACTCATTAATGAGATTCGTTCTCTCCTCTTTTGGACCTATGGCACACCCAATCGGTACGTCTCTAAGATTGTTGAATAGCGAGTAAAGCGGGCCAAATACACTATTGCACACAAAGAGTGGGGACCCCGACTTTAATCCCCACTTCACGGTTTCAAAGACTTGCTTAAATTTCCCAAATCCCATAATAAAATTCTCAAGATAAAATAAACGCGACATTTTCATAACATCACATTTACTTTTTGGCACTAATCTTCACTTTATCTATTTTGTCAGTTTTATCTTTATTTCAAATGGTTCAAGTTATTTCCCTTTGAAGCACATGGTGAATGAGTAACTTTTAATGAGCATTTCACAGGGTGTATCCTTTTGAAACATTTATGCTGCTAATATAAGTCTTGTTATGTCTTAATAAACTACTAGAATAACTTTGCTTTCAAACTTCATAGATTAAAAGCCTTGGATTCTTTTCATAGGGACTACCCCCCTTGGCTTCGCTAGGAGTTGTGTTGAAATATTGTAACTGCAAAGAGTATTCTTATTATTATTGATATATTATTCATAGGATCAATCCCCATTGTGGATTGATCATGTCGGTTATTGTACTAGGACCAAATCCCCTTTTGCGGATTGGTCAAAAGACAATTATAATAGGCAGAATAAGAAGTCGGCCCCAGCAGTTAATAAAGAGACCCAGAAATATAATAAAGGTGGGTTTATCCACCCAGTTGAAGAAGTCGGCCCTGCCAGTGAAGAGACACTTCACACGTGCCAGACTTGTATAAATAAAGGACG
>ML776711.1:606770-632942 GCA_009831015.1 Picea engelmannii | reverse complement strand
AGAATGGGCAAATGCCATGACAGAGGAATACCAATCCATAATGAAAAACGAAGTATGGGAAATAGTTCCCAGACCGAAGAATAAAGATGTGGTATCCTCCAGATGGCTCTTCAAAATAAAACATGTTGTTGATGGAAGTATTGGAAAGTATAAAGCAAGATTTGTTGCTCGTGGCTTTTCCCAGAAGCAAGGCATTGACTATGAAGAGACATTCGCTCCTGTGGCCAGATACACTTCGATCAAGACCATCATAGCTCTTGCAGCTAAGATGAAGTGGAAGTTGCACCAGATGGACGTGAAGACAGCTTTTCTAAACGGTGTCATCGAAGAGGAAGTGTATATAGAGCAACCTCAAGGATTTGAGGTTGAAGACAGGAAGTCTCATGTCTGCAAATTGAAGAAAGCCTTATACGGATTGAAGAAAGCCTTAATATTCATGCTTTCATGCTCCTATATTATGTGACACCAATGCATTTAACCATTTTGCAAGAAGTTTTAAGTTGTGCAGGATATCTCACTTGAAGGATAGGCTGAGCTAGCTTGCATCTTCCTCATTCTTCAAGATTGTGGTGAACAACATAGTCCCTCAGTTTTTCACCAAAGCATGGAACCCCATTGCCCAAGACTTTTCAAGGGATCAAGCAATTCTACTCTCTCTTTCTCTCTTAAATTCTAAATTTCTTTGGTTACTTACATCTACATTCTAGATCTACCATATTTCAATCTAAATACATAAGTAGATCAGATTTGTAAAATCTTTTGTTTAGATCTTAGCTTAGTTTCAATTTATCTATCTTTTAAGCAAGATCTAGCAATAGGAAAAGTCTCTTCTGCAAGTTAAAACTTAGTCAAATTTAAAAGCTTTAAAAAAGTTCTTTGATATCATGCTTTAGCTTCCATATCTAGCAAGTTAAGTGCTTTGAATTTGCTGCTCTTTACAAGCAGTCAAAGACCCTAAGGAAACAAGCTTTCTAGCTTGCTTTCCTTAGTTTCTTTTGCTCATTTTTTGTAGATTTTAACTTAGATTTATTTTGAGTTTTCTACTAATAACCAAAGACACTCTTAAAAGTGTTTTGGGCCATCTTTTGCACTCTTTTGTTTGTTGTTTTGTGCATATTATTGAATAAACAAGGGGAGATTCTGCCGAAATTTGGTGGATTAGGAGCATTTGGGACTTCCAGAAGCATCTTATACCTTCCTAAATACCTTTGTAACTTGTAAAACCATTGATCCATCATTATAAGAATCCACATCTCATCTAAAGGAGATCATTGTAACCGAGCTAATAAAATAAGTGAGCCAAGGGAGGCCTCACTTTGTGTTTCCCACTAGGGGGTTGGTGTTGTGGTTTTAAGCATTTTCCATTTAGTTCTCTTTCTCTTGCTTTAAAATTCAAAACAATCTCACATAAGAAGAATAAGCTAAAACAAATCACAACTTCAGTTTAGTTTTCATTTTTGCAAAGTAGAACACTAGTTGCTAGTTTAGTTTGTTTTATTTCTGCAATTTTCAAAGTTGGAAAAACAAACCGTATCCTCAACTCCTCGCAAGAGGCTGGTCAGTGAAGACTTAGTAATTAGAAAACATTTCCCTTTCAGCTTTTTACTTTATTGTTTAAAATAAGCATTTCCCCTCAGCGCCCAGTGTTGTTCTTGATCTTCCAGTTGCGAGCTTGTCTCGATCTTCTAGGAGTAAGTTCAATACTAGGAGGAGCTGGGCTAGTTAATGCGATAGATTAATAGGGAAATCCTTAAGAAGTATTCCTTCAGTGGAAAAGTAAGAGAGTTTGTGTAAGAAATATGGCGTGAACTTTGAGATCTAGATTCTCCCTGTCGGATCTCCACATTCTCTTGAGCTTGTGTGCAAAATCAGAGGGATACTCTCCATGTTGGATATTCAGCAAGCTCAACCTCCACTCTAGGAATATTCTCTAAAGGACCAAATCTAGATTAGCTCCCAAACACTTTATTTTCAATGCAAATAAAATTTGTCTCATTAATTTACCTTCAAAAGACAATCTAATAAAACACGTGATCAACAATTGCCCACAATACTTTTAAGGCACTGGTCTCATTACACACTTTACAAAGCCATTTGCTTCAAGCACTTTTATTTCTCAAGCATTTATATTTAATCTTGAAGTATTTCTTTATTTACTTGCATCTTGTTATCTTAAATATCATTTTTATGCCAGTAATTTTTTATGTATATTGTGGTGGTTGATTGATATATGCTCTTAGAGTAGATTTACTTTACATATTGTCTTTTGCAATAAACTCATAGGTTTATTTCTTGTACTTAGATTAGTTCAAGCCTTAGATTATTTTTTTTAGGGACTACCTCCCTTGGCTTCGCTAGGAGTTGGCCTAGACGAAGGAGTTGAGTATTAGGTGACGGCACCTTAACTTTAACTTGCCCCCAAGGACACACCAAGTGGATTGAAGATTTCTTCCACGTTGTCCAAGTGTGTATAAAGGCGGCAACATTTTTGCCATCGTTGTCGGGGATAAATCTTTCTATTCCCGAAATTCGACTTTTGGTTTTCCTTTTTGTTTTTTTTGCTTTGTTTTTATATGCTTGTTGTTTATCATATCTAGACTCAATCATCTGGCAACTCCACTCAATTTAAATTTGACAACGTATTCTACAGGAAGGAACTCACAAGGCTTGGTTGATTTCCTCCCTGAACCCCAAAAGGTTTATAGGAGAAGGTTATCCAAACTTGCCTCTCGTAGAATCCTTGATCAACAGGGATTCGAGTCCATTTCTGATAGAGAAATCATTTGTGGTGGTTTGAGGACTCGTTAATGGCTCTTGAGCCCTACAAGCTACTTTTAGGCCTAATGGGAAAGTTTCATCACCTGATCTTGGTCTAAGTCTTCAAACTAACACCTACTTATCCAATATCTTTAATGGCGATAATATGTTTGTTTTCACCCAATATAGCCCTTCTGCAAATCCTTCACAAGATGCAGGATAAGTGTAACATATGGAAGTAATTGCCACTGTCACATGAGTAGTTAATTCCCTCATTTTAATGAAGGATTGTTATCAAACATAAGGGAGGCTTCCCAAGAAACCTCAAAGGATCCTATAGCAAGTCAAAGAAATTCTACGACCCCCTATCTTGGTTACTATACTATCAAGGTTCAAGATGATGTTGAGGTAGTAAAACAGAGTGATTGTGTGTTAGGGGTGTTTCTAATACCATAAAAGATATCTATCCCTTCTTCCGAAAATTCTTTTATCAAGTTGCATAGGGAGAAGGAAAGAAAGTTTCATGTTGAAGATCCTAAAGAACCCATGAATTAGTTTGTTTATCATATGCATGAAATTGGAAATTACGAGATATTGTCTGGCTTCCTAGCACCGGTCAAAGAGAGATTCAAGGATGAGCTACTGAATGTTTGTAATGTTTGGGACACCATGGATTCCTTTGATGGTCTTTTTCTTGAAGAAACTCCAAGTAAAGTTGATTCAACACATTCAGAGTCAGTGTTTGGTTTGAATTTATCAGTTGAGTTAGCATTGTCAGCATCAACTTGTTAGCTATCAAATAAGACATTTGATGGTCAGGATGAGTTGGACAAAATTTACGGACTTTCCACTCCATATGTCTTAGAGCCTGGAAATATATACTTTTGACAAGAAAATCAACTATAAAAATGAAAAAATAAAAAAACCTGATGATCACATCGAAGTAAATATTAAAACGGATCAAGATCTCATGATGATAAGAATCAGAAAAGGTATTTCAAGGAAAAGAAGAAAAAATGAAATAAATATTGTGAAAGATTTGACAAATGATATTGTTTTTGATGAGGTCAATAGCAAAGAATATGTTAAGCCTTTTAAGGAAAACATAAAAAGGATAAATTGCAAGCTTTTTCCAAAGGCACAAAGAAAAGTCTTCAACAACTCTTCTCAACCAGTTGGACGACAAAAGGTTAAATCAGCCAGTGAAAGGGCTCCACCTTGATTTGGTCATCAATGCAGATATATAATGCCCATGGAGCATCCTTTGTAACGTATCTCTAACCCTTTCCTTTGTATTTTAATTTCATATTCTTTCATATTCTTTGTTTGTAATTTATGATCACTTTCTTTTTTTGTACTTTATCTTGTATATAAATGTATAATAGTTCATATTCATCTTTTTGTATTATATCTTGTATATACATGTATATTAGTTGTGCAACTTCAATTTATACTTGGTTTTCATATACATGTGTCGATGATGTTTTTGGCAAGATGTTTGTGATGTAGGAATAGATTTTGGATTCTCGCATGCTCTCATTTTGCTCAAAAGATCAAGCACACGTCTTTGTGTGGAGCCAATGTTATCCACCAAGTTGCACTAG
Source organism: Picea engelmannii (assembly GCA_009831015.1). Lineage (NCBI taxonomy): Eukaryota > Viridiplantae > Streptophyta > Pinopsida > Pinales > Pinaceae > Picea > Picea engelmannii. Next base: position 628,581 of record ML776711.1, on the reverse strand, counting down.
AATGGACTTGCAGATGAGCCGCCAAAGATTGAACAATGACTTGTTCAAAATTCAGAGTTTAGAAGTACAGCCAGCCAATCTGGCCCTTTTTCGACTTTTTCACTGTGATGTCACGTTCCCAAGAATAGGCTAGCAGGGAGTGACTTAGTAGTCTATGTGTTCCCGTAGACTATAGTCAGGCACAAACAAGGAACAAGATGGAGAAATAAGGAGGAATTGATGGCTAAACGATGAATTAAGCCAAACTACTTAGGAAAAGTCACTTAAGCCTAAGTCAACGAAGGATTAGAATGAAAAGGTGCTAAAGGGGGACTTAATTAATTAATTATTCACCTTAGGAGGAAAGCGCCTAGCTTAAGTGAGGTCAATGGTGAATTAGATTGGGAATGGTATAAAGGGAGGAATTTGACCTAATTCCTCATTATGCATTGTTATGATTTGATGTTGAGAGTTCCCAGAGGAGGAAGAGAGTCGACCTTGTTGTTTTGTGGATTTCTGCAGGAAACCACCACCATTGATCGGTTTGGGTGATGAGAGACACACCCTAGCCCATCGGAGATACCATCCAAGTATTTCACCGAGATATTCAGGAGTGTCCAGTACAGTGTGCGCAACTCGGCCAGTGAGGGCGCAAGTCAGATTGGGGGTTTGTGGAGCTACACGAGGTTTGAGCTCAGATTGCAGTTTCCCTCCGACCCAGTGGAGATCTAGCCAGGGCGCTTCTATTGAGCCATTTATCATCAGATTCTGACAGTGGAATCTTGCAGAGCGCATCATCCAGCCATTTAGGGCGCAGCTCTTCCGGCAGTACATTTGGGGTTGCAAACGGAGCATCAGGACAGATCCGGGGAAACCCTTCCGACCCAGTTCCGCATTTGGCGAGACGATCGTTTTGAGCCCTATAGCAGTTGATTCCGTCGGTGGAATCATTTGGGGCGCATCCAGTGTCCCAGGAGGTGCGTAAAGTTTAAACCCCCCAGGGGTCCAGATCCAGTACCTCAGAGGCCAGATCTGATATCCAACACTCATCCATTCCAGTCTAGAGGCCAAGACGCTTCTAATGGAGCAATTTTCGACGCATTCYGACGGTCTATCCTTCCGAACGAGTTTTCCAGCTGGTAGCGGTTACCGTATTTCTGTGGGGTCACATATTTCTGTCGATCTATCTGTGCATGCATCATATCTGCATTCATCTTCTGATCACGAGTATTTTTATGCTATTTGATTGTATTCCAGTGACGATCCATGAGATCTAGCTGACGATTATACTCTATATTTCCAGTGTGTTATTGTATTTCCATGCTTGAGTCACATAATATATGTTATTGGGCAATTGATGTTCTTTACTACCGCATGCAGCCGTTATATATTGTTTAAACCATAAATACGCAACATGCACATGCAATAACCAACATGCACCTGAAATAACCAACATGCACATGCAATAACCATAAAGATCTCAAACACACAACTGAAACGCATCCAGAAACCCCCAATGTATCAGATCTGCAAGACAAAACATTGGATCAGCAACAAATATCTTGATCAACGGGATCAGGGATATTTCACTGGTATCAGAGCTTTAGTCCTGCCAGCCTATGACTAAAGACAATGAATACAGCAGAAGAACCAGATGGTCGTGAGCACGTAGGTGACCAATATGTCACTTACAACAGGTGCAGGGAAAGAAGGGATAGGCCTAACATTCCTCCCTTCCCTCCCAGTTCAGAGGAAGAGGAAGAGGCACACAGAGAAGAAGAGAGAAAAGCAGAGCGCGAGGCCGAGCGCGAAGCAGAGAGGAGGCTAGGTGACAGATATGAGCAACCAAAGGGCAGTGGTAAGGCCGCCCCCGTGGATCCAGATGCAGCCTTCATGCAGGTTATCCATGATATGCTAGTAGTCAGCAGACAATGTCTCGGTCTTTGGCTCAGGTAGCGAATAGACTGGCTATGGTAGACATCTCGGGCACACAAGCCCCACATGCAGCACAAGGGAACTCAGGGGCAGGCAATAGACCCCAGTCACCCACTCGCACATACACCTCTGCGAGTAGGGTTCCACGTCCATTGTTTCCTAGTTTCCAGAGGGCACCCCCAGTAGCAGCACAGAGACCGCCCACTCATGTAGAGGACATTGCCGAGTATCAGAAAGAGTATGCAGCGTTGGGTCGTGACTTCCATCAAGATATGACCTTAGTCGAGTATTGTGGACTGAGACTTAGGAACCGCCCTAGAGAGCCACAAAGGGGAGGACCACAGCAGCAGCAGCAAGGGCATAACATTGATTTCATCCGAAAAGTTGGTAAACTCACCATACCTTCTTTTGACGAATCGTCCAAATGCACCGCCAGAGCTTGGGTACAGAAACTAGACACCTACTACAAACTCAACCAGATGACCGAGTCAGAGGCCATCAGTTTCGCCACCTTACACTTGGAGGGTGAGGCACACGAGTGGTGATATCACGGATTGGTGACATTGGGTCACAGTCGCATCACCTCCTACAGAAAGTTCACAGAGAGACTCATGGATAGATTTGACAGGAGGGATCCAGAGATCCATTTCAGAGATCTAGCCTAGTTGAGACAAACTGGCACAGCAGAGGCATTCATCTCAGAGTTTCAGAGGGTAGCAGTGGTAGTGGCAGTGGCAGTGGCAGTGACAGACATATCCGAGCCCCAATTGGTCATGTTATTCCCAGAAGGGATCACAAAACCCTTGAGAGGATGGGTGAAGGCCTACCGACCTCATACCTTGCAGGATGCCATCCGACACACTAGAGATTTGGCGGACTCAATGCCAAAAACTAAACCCTTCACCAAACCCTTTGTACCACAGAGAGACAAGGATCAGAAGAATCCTCAAAGGGAATGTAAGGGCAAGCCCAAGTTGGATGATGATACGCAACGGGAGTTGATGAGGAAGAAGCTTTGCTTCTCCTATAGAGACCCTTAGGTCCCAAGTCATAAATGCATGGGAAAGGGACAAATCCACTACATTGAAGTGGAATCAGGCAGTGAGGAGGAGGATGAGGATATTGAGGCACAGACAGATAGTGATTCAGAGACTGAGACCACTCATGAGCCAGAGAAACAGTCGAAGAAACCTTAGATACCCGCAAGAGCACAGCCCAAGGAGGAGGCAAAACCTTGTAGAGAGGTGAAAGGGGGAGCCATAGCCACCCTTTCAGGATTACCCAGGTACAACACTCTCAAGCTCAAGGGCCTTCTACAGGGGCAATGCATGACAGCTTTAGTTGATGGTGGGGCCACCCACAACTTCATAGATGTGTCCTTAGTAGCCAGGAGGGGGTTACGCACAGAGGAGTTTGAGGGATTCCATGTGGCAGTGGTTGATGGATACACGATAACATGTTTGGACATGATCCCCGACCTAGAGGTCAAACTAGGCAACTACACCTTGAAAGACACCTTCTATGTAGTTGACCTATCAGATACTGATGTCGTGTTAGGGGTACAGTGGTTATATTCATTGGGAGAGATTGGGTTCAACTATCAAACGTTGACCATGAGCTTCAGAGATGACAGTGGATCGCAAGTTGTGCTGAGGGGCATGTCTACAGGAGCGCCTCGAGCAGTATCGGCAAAGAGAATGGAGCGGATCTTTCGTCACAGAGATGTGGCTTACGCAGCAGAGTGTTTGATCACCACACGGAAGGATTCCGAGGGTAGGGAGCATTACCACCCACAGATCAAAGAGCTTATGGGTCAGTATGAGTCAATATTTGGGCCGATACCACCAGGGAGACCGCCCGACAGGGGTTTTGAGCACATGATTGAGTTAGAGGCAGGGCCTACACCAGTGATTACAGCACCCTACAGGCACCCCAAGAAATTCAAGGACGAGATTGAGAAAGCAATCAAAGAATTTCTTGCTATGGGGCACATCAAGCCCAGCATGAGTCCTTTTGCATCTTCAATCATCCTGGTACTGAAGAAGGATGGCACGTTACGGATGTGCATCGATTACAGAGCGCTCAACAAGGAAACGATCAAGAATCGTTACCCCATTCCACGCATAGATGAGCTGATGGATGAGTTACATGGGGCAGTCTTCTTTACTAAGATTGATCTACGCTCAGGATACCATCAAATCAGCATCAGGGAGCAGGACATTGAGCAGACAGCGTTCTGGTGCCATTTCGGACACTTTGAGTTCTTGGTCATGCCGTTTGGATTGACCAGCGCACTAGCCACTTTCCAGTCTTGCATGAATCATATCTTTAGAGGACAATTGAGGAAGTACATTCGAGTATTCTTCGACAACATATTGATCTACAGCAAAACATGGGATGAGCATCTAACACATTTGGGGGAGGTCTTGGGTATTATGCAGGGACAGTGTTTATATGCCAAGGAATCCAAATGTGAATTTGGAATGAGAGAACAACTGTACTTGGGGCATATCATTAGTGGGCAAGGAGTATAGGTTCATCAAGAAAAGATCAGGGCCATTTTGGATTGGCCAATGCCCAAGAATCTCACGGAGCTGAGAGGATTCTTTGGGTTATGCAGTTACTACAGGCGGTTCGTCAAGGGTTTTTCACAGTTGGGAGCACCACTCACAGACTTGACCAAGAAAGGTGCTTTTCATTGGACAAAGGAGTCACAACAGACATTCAACAAATTGAAGGAGGTTATGAGCACATGCCCTGTTATAGCCCTTCCAAACTTCTCGCAGTCGTTTGTCTTAGAGTGTGACGCATCAGGGGTGGGGATTGGAGCAGTTTTGATGCAGGGGGGGCACCCCATCGTGTTTGAGAGCAAAAAGCTCAACGAGTCGGAGCAACTCTATCCTATTTACGACAAGGAGATGCTAGAGATCATGCATGCCTTAACCAAATTCAGGCCGTATCCGGTTGGCAACAGGTTTGTAGTGAAGACTGATCATAACAGTCTCAAGTATTTCCTTGATCAGAAAGACCTCAGTGAGAGGCAGCATAAGTGGGTCTCAAAGACCCAAGCCTTTGACTTTGACATTGAGTATGTGAAGGGAAAAAGGAATATCATGGCAGATGCTTTGTCCAGGAGGCCAGCGGGATGTTCGATGATGGACATTTGTATAGATTGGAAAGCTCATTTGTTGGTGGAATACTCCAAAAACAAATTTTCTTATGAGGTGATGGACGGACATGTGATTGATGATAGATATTGGGTTCTTGATGATGCCATTTTCTACAAGGACCGGATCTACTTGGTTCCAAAATCCACCCTAAAGGGGAAAATTTTGAAGGTATGTCATGATTCGCCTACAGCAGGGCATCAGGGGTACTTCAAAACATATAGGCAAATTAGGGAGAGATTCTCATGGAAGGGTCTCAAGGATGATGTGTTGAAACACATACGAGAGTGCACGACTTGTCAACAGAACAAGTCCGAGCAGACACACCCCGCAGGGCTGCTACAGCCTCTACCCATTCCAGAGCAGAAATGGGAGAGCATTTCAATGGATTTCATTATAGGCCTTCCTAGAGTGCAAGGCAAGGACTGTATATTTGTGGTGGTCGACAAACTAACCAAATTTGCACATTTCTTCGCCATACCCACAAACTACGAGGCCATACAGGTAGCAAACTTGTTTTTCAGGGAAGTATTCTGGTTGCACGGGTTACCAGGCAGATAGTCAGTGATAGAGATGGGCGCTTCATCAACACATTTTGGCAGGAGCTTTTCAGGTTGACAAGCACAGAGCTAGCCACAAGTACCAGCTACCACCAACAGACAAATGGGCAGACAGAGATCGTCAACAAATGGGTGGAGGGGTATCTGAGGAACTATGTGGGGAGGCAACAGCGCACTTGGGTGAGATGGTTACATATGGGTGAGTATTGCTACAACACAACTTACCATATGTCTATCAGGATGTCACCGTTCAGGGCATTGTATGAATACGATGCACCCTTCTTTATGGAGACTGTGTTTAGGGACAGCAAGGTCTCGGGGGCCAAGGACTAGGTGGAGGAAAGTCAGAGGATTCTTCAATCAGTAAGGGAGAACTTGCAGTCAGCTTAGAACCAACAGAAGATATATGCAGACCAGTACAGAGTTGAGCACAGTTTTGAGGTAGGGGATTTGGTTTTTCTGCGATTACAGCCATATAGACAGTCCTCCTTGAAGAGGAGCGGAGCAGAGAAGCTGAGGCCGAAGTTCCAGGGCCATACAGAGTCATTAGGAGGATAGGCGAGGTGGCATACGAGCTACAGCTACCGGAAGGTAGCAAGATTCATAACATCTTTCACGTCTCTTGCCTTAAAAAGGCTGTGGGACAACAGGTTAGCATTTCAAAGGAGTTGCCACCCTTGGATGAGGAGGGTCAGTTGGAGCTAGTGCCAGAGGAGGTACTAGAGTAGAGAGAGTGCAGATTGAGGAGCAAGATCATCAGGGAGTGCTTGGTTAGATGGAGGGGTCTTCTAGTGGAGGATATCACATGGGAGGGAGAGCATATCTTACAGCACCCAGGATTGATATTGCTTGAGGACAAGCAATCTCGGGAAGGGAGGACTGTGATGTCTCGTTCCCAAGAGTAGGCCAACATGGAGTGACTAAGTAGTTTATGTGTTCCCGTAGACTATAGTCGGGCACAAACAAGGAACAAGATGGAGAAATAAGGAGGAATTGATGGCTAAACGATGAATTAAGCCAAAATACTTAGGAAAAGTCACTTAAGCTTAAGTCAACGAAGAATTAGAATGAAAAGGTGCTAAAGGGGGACTTAATTAATTAATTATTCACCTTAGGAGGAAAAGCGCCTAGCTTAAGTGAGGTCAATGGTGAATTAGATTGGGAATGGTATAAAGGGAGGAATTTGACCTAATTCCTCATTATGCATTGTTATGATTTGATGTTGAGAGTTCCCAGAGGACGAAGAGAGTCGACCTTGTTGTTTTATGGATTTCTGGAGGAAACCACCACCATTGATCAGTTTCTGTGTTGAGAGACACACCCTAGCCCATCGGAGATACCATCCAGGTATTTCACCGAGCTATTCAGGAGTATCCAATACAGTGTGCGCAACTCAGCCAGTGAGGGCGCAAGTCGGACTTGGGGTTTGTGGAGCTGCACGAGGTCTGAGCTCAGATTGCAGTTTCCTTCTGACCCAGTGGAGATCCAGCCAGGGCGCTTCTATTGAGCCATTTATCATCAGATTCTGACGGTGGAATCTTGCAGAGCGCATCATCTAGCCATTTAGGGCGCAGCTCTTCCGACAGTACATTTGGGGTTGCAGACAGAGCATCAGGACAGATCCGGGGAAACCCTTCCGACCCAGTTCCGCATTTGGCGAGACGATCGTTTTGAGCCCTATAGCAGTTGATTCCGTCGATGGAATCATTTATGGCACAGCCAGTGTCCCAAGAGGTGCGCAAACCCCCAAGGGGTCCAGATCCAGTACCTCAGAGGCCAGATCTGATATCCAGTACTCATCCATTCCAGTCTAGAGGCCAGGGCGCTTTTATTGGAGCAGTTTCCGACGCATTCCGACGGTCTATCCTTTTGAACAAGTTTTCCAGCTCGTAGCGGTTACTGTATTTCTCCGGAGTTGCATATTTCTGTCGATCTATCCGTGCATGCATCAGATCTACATTCATCTTCTGATCACAGGTATTTTTATGCTATTTGATTGTATTCCAGTGACAATCCATGAGATCTAGCTGACGATTATACTTTATATTTCCAGTGTGTTATTGTATTTCCATTCTTGAGTCGCATAATATATGTTATTGGGCAGTTGATGTTCTTTACTACCGCATGCATCCTTTATATACTGTTTAAACCATAAATACGCAACATGCACATGCAATAACCAACATGCACCTGAAATAGCCAACATGCACATGCAATAACCATAAAGATCTCAAACACACAACTGAAACGCATCCAGAAACCCCCAGTGTATCAGATCTGCAAGACAAAACATTGGATTAGTAGCAAATATCTTGATCAGCGAGATCAGGGATATTTCATTCACCACATTTCCATACCCTACGGGGAATTGTAATAAAATGACTTAAGCATGTGATTTTTGTAAAAGGCTTGGCCACCCAAGGATTAGACACTAGTACTTTACTCTAGAGTGTTTTTTTACTTGCTAATTATATCTTGCTCTTTAAGCGAAATATAATTTTCGAGTTTTTTCACTCAATAACCTCCAAAGTTGAAGTAATTGTACTAGCAGATATGACTTGGGGGGTGTTTTAAGTCTAGAATCTTATGTATATAACCATGCTAAGCATTATCCTAGAGTTTTATGGAAATCTACTAAGTCCCTCGTAGGATTTTTTAATTTTCTCGATTAATAAAATTTCCCGTAAAACGAAAAAAATTTAATTGTAATTTGAAGTTGTATTAAAAAAGTGGTACTAGGAGGCATTATATGCCTTAGGGGTGCTCATTTTTTAACCTAGAACACCCACTTTTGTGAGTGAAATTAGTGATTTTAATCACTAAAAAGGTGAGTTTACTCTCAAAATCCAAAATGACATAAAAAATCAGAATTGCTAAATTTTAGCAAAGTTGCCGAAAACATGCTTTTAGAGAAATAAAGATAGTATGTTATGTGGCATCCAAAGAGAAGCATCTAAGGATGGTGTGTTTAGTTGGAAGATCGAGTGAAGTGGCAGCCATCAATTGTTTAGCACATGTGGGAAAAGCGAAGTTTGCCCCTCTTAGACAGGTGGCGCATTCTAGTGAGGAGCCACCTACTCTTGGAAAGGTGGCGCCCTCCTACACCTTCCATAGCTCACACTTGTCATTGTTTGGGGTTATGGGAGAGGTGGCAACCCATACCTCAACACTTGGCTCTCAACCTCTTCCACTTGGTGTGCCCTTCTCCTCCACTTGGTGCGCCCTCCCCTCTTGGGCTTCTCCCACTCTTTGCTATTTATACAAAGCAACTTCTCCATTGTAAACTAGTTGGAGCTTGGGTGATTTTGCTTGTTGATGTAATTGTAATATTTCTTTCTCATTGGAATAAAAAGGCTTTGGAGGCTACTACATGGTGTAAAGAAATTTTGTGTGGATCATCTATGTTCAATTTGTGTATCTTGTTAATTTTTTACATTTGTTATTGAATCTTGGCCTTGGAATGGGAGCTACCTCCCAATAGGATAGAAAGAGAAAAGCTAGCTTGCTTAATATTGTTAATTTTAGAGCAATTATTAAGTTTCTTTTCAATTTTCTAGATAACAATAGCATAGTTAGGATCACTGAGAGAAACACAATCACAAGATACACAGCATTTATCCAGGGAAACCCTCATGGGGGAGAAAACCCAGCAAAAACTTTCTTAATATAGATAGTCAATACAATGCCAAGACAATAAACCAAAACACTAGAGAATATCCAACACTGAGCAATGCCCCTCTCTCTTCCTTCTTCCGGCAACTGGCAACTGCAGCTTCCTTCAAACTTGCGCACTAGATGAGTGAGTGAATGAATGAGGCGCTAGCCTCTCTTATTTATATTAGCAGGCAAGCGCTAGGGAGGTGCCTCTTCACTGGGCAGGGCCGACTTCTTCACTTAGTGGTTAAAACAACTTTAATTAGGCCTGGGACCGACTTCTTAAATTGCATGATATAATTATGGTTTGACCAATCTGCAAAAGGGGATTTGGTTATTTACAAAGCCCGACATGATCAATCCACAAAAGGGGATTGATCTAATTAATAATGACTCAATAATAAATAGAATACTCTTTGCAGTTACAATATTTCAACACTCCCCCTTAACAAGAAGGGTATTCTACAACATCATCAGGAGAGAGAGAGAGGGCAGCAACATCAACAGCATCTGAAACACTGACTGGCATATCTATAAATCATCGAAAGTTTTTTCTCATCATCATTCACAACATGGAGTTGGAGTAGCATTATCATCATCTGCATCAACATGAATTAGTATAACACTAATACATCATCATCATCAATAACATCAACAACAACAGCATCATCATCACAACACAAAAGCTAGAGCAACAACAACATCACAGCACGAAGGCTGGAGCAACAACATCATCATCATTATGGGGCAACAGAATGAGGCAAGTGTTACAACATTTTGTGGTACTCTGATAGTCCCTAAAGAACTGTCCAGGAATCATAAGATTCCCTAAGATATAAAATCCTAACGGAGCTACCACATGGTACTCTAACATGCCATCCTTACCAGACCTTCGGGATCTGCCCAGAAATCATAAGATTCCCTAGGATTATAAAAATCCTAACGGAGCTACCACTACTAACCATAGCTAGCATATACATGCACAGGTAATCCAACAGACCGTCCTTACTGGACCTTTGGGATCTGTCCAGGGATGATTAGTCCCCTAGGATATAAAATCCTAACTGAACTACTCGTTATTGGTCAAGATACCATAGTATCATCAGCATCACTCCCCCTTTCGAGGGAGATTCTTTCGGACTATACCAAGCTTGTCTCGAAAGTGCTCAAACTTTACAAGAGACAGAGGGTTGGTCAACATGGAGTCCAAAACACTGTGCCATGCCTCTCCATAAGCATCCTACCAGCAGCCACATAATTAGTTGCATTATTTGTTACGATTTGCACCACATGGTGTGCACCAATCTCCTCAATGAACCCATGCAACAACTCACATAATAATGTTGCATCTTTCACATGTGCGGATGCATCAACTAATTTTATGAACATGGAACCTTTAGGACAATGTACCAAGAAATTGAGAAGGATCCTACCCTTCTCATCTGTCCATCCATCAGACATCACTGTGCACCCGGAGCTTTCCCATGATTCCTTGAACTCCCCTAACCTGGCATTGATGTCCTTCTTCTCTGCTTGAAAAATAGGCCCCCGCAACTCCTCATATGAAGGGGCTTTAAACTTCGGGCCAACATTTGCAATGGCATCACACATCGGCTGCCAAAATGGGTTGTTTATGGTGATGGTGAGAGGTAAGTCACTTCAGAAAAGACACCTCCCCATTAACCTGCTTGCTTCTTGTTGCTCCCTTTTTTTAACCACTGATTTAATTGATGGTTGTGCTCCAGGTCCAGTTCTTGGAACAAAGTAAGATGGGATCCTCCCAACAGGTGAATTTGCGGCTGTGGAGCCCCTCCCACTACCCTCAGTGGCATTGGCAGATATCCTTGGTGAACTTTGATATATCATAAAAGCTGCAAGTTCAGCTTTTTTTGCAGCTAACTCTTCCTTCTTTCTTTCCTTTGTATTAATTGAATCATGGGCAGCTCTCATAATCTCTGCCCTCACGTTTAAACAAGGCCCAACATCATGCCCCGGAATTTTGGCCAAATGGTATTTCAACATGTATACTCCTCCTGTCATATGTGCCCTACATAATTTGCAAAATAAAGAATTTCAGTTTGTTCCTTCTTCAGGGTCACCATACTCTCACAGTGGATCCAAGGCTCTAGGCATGTTTGCTGAGTGCTATGGGAATGGACCTAGGGCAAAAAAACACAAAAAGAAAAACATTAAACCCCACTTGAAAAAAAAATTGCAGCATATTAATTTAAAAAATCAGCCACCCAAAGAAGAATGTTAGCCATGAAAAATGGCATCAACAAGGTGGCTAAAAAACTAAAAAAAACAAGCTAAATACCCCATTGAAATTTTCCAAAAAACCCCTTATATTTTGTTTGTTCTATAAATTATTGGCAAGATGATAAAAAAAAAAAAAACTAAATCTAAGCAAACAAAGAAGCAAGAAAACGTGCAAGTGTATGGAAACAATTAGCATAAAAATTGGGAAGGGCATACATACCTGTGCTTGGAGGTTGTGGATGAATATTTCAAAGATCCAACCGGTTGAAGTTTGAACCTTGCTCCACCACAAAAATCTTCAAAGTGTGTGGATGAATCCACTACCCTGCCTTTGCACACCTCAAATATGCTTGATGGCCTCCACAAACTTCTTCCCTTGCTGCTCCACACAAAAGAAAACACAATGATAAAAAAAAAAAACGAATTGGGCTTTTTATCCCGCGGCCTAGGCGACTTTGGCAATTTTTTCTAATTTTTGGCGATTTTTTCCCGATTTTTTGAAAATATCGCGATTTCTGGTTTTGAAAAAATCGGCCCGCTGAAAAAATCGTGATTTTGGTGATTTTTTCCAATTACTAGGCGATCTTTTCTACTAGGGATTAAACTATTTTGTTTTGATTTTAAAAATAAGTATTACATTTTTAAAACGTGAAAAATGCTTATTATTAAAGGAAAATTCTTTTTTCTTTTCCTGTACAGCATTTCAGAAAGTCTTTCTAGTCAAACCTTATTTTAGAATATCATGAAATCTTCAATTTTGTCATGGGATGCCAATGAGTTTCACTGCATACACAAAATATGCAATTTTTGTATGCACATGCTGTAAAGTTGTTAAAGACTGATTTATTTTCAGGAAAGCTAATGAACTTTGTGTAATGTTATTGACCGCATATTTGTTGACCCGTGTTTAACCATACTCCATGCACATACTCATAGATCTACTTTATTTAGTGCAGACATAATTCAACATGAAGATTGAGTTTTCAGATGTCATATATTGACTATGATCCAGATCCTCTGTCCACAAATATAGTTTAAACTTTAAACAATTTGACAAAGGATCTGCACTGCAGCGGGGGAATCTTTGTCATCCTTTTCCCTTACTCAGCCAAACGCTTTTACTAATGAACTTTTGAGCATTCAAATAGGTCTTAAAATGACCAGTCTTCATATACTAGCAGCAATGACTTATAGTGGATGCCAGCTTTTGTAAAATTGGGTTGTGATGACATTACACTTCCATCGAGTAAATTCAAATTGGAGGATTTCTTGTTGCACCATGGATTGTAATATGTATAGTCAAGTTCTTGAAGAACTACTGACATTGTTCCTTATGTACTGTTTTCGCCACCTTCAAGTTCACAATCTCTTTTTCACTTTTGTTTTCATTCTGATCGTTTTATGCTATAGTACCTCTTGTTTCTCTTTAGCTTCCACAAATCTTTATTGAACTACATGCTGACTTAGCATCAACTCTCCCTTTTCCTTCTCTGACTTCTATTCAAACTAGCTTGTGTATTTTGATTTGGCATAAGAGTACTTGCTCACTTTGCATCTCTAAATCTGTTTCTTTCTTGATATTTAGTATATTCAAGTTGTCATATTGTGTCTGTCTACCAACCTTTTTTCATTTTGGGTTTTCCAACTCATTGAATGAAATTATGGATTTTCTGTTGCATTTTCAACCACTAGGATAGAGAAAAGGTCCAAAAATAAGATAAAGGATGGAACAAATATCTTAAGAAGCACAGAATGCAGACAGAAGCACTGCCTCCAACTTCTCTACCATCTAGTTCCAAGGAATGTTTGTCTTTGTATTTAAACAACTTACATGATGATATTCACCTAAGAGGAAGTTAGAAAAGAAACAAGTTCAGTGGAAAACTCCACCATTTGTTTGTACTTACCTATGTAGCAACAAGTAGTTTTAGAAATTTTGGGAAAACAATCTTCCCTCCTCAAAATTCAGTACTTCAATATGACATCTTGCACAAATAGGATTTGCTCTGATAGCAGAGACCATGACCTGTATCCTCCTAGATTGGAACATCACTCTCATTATATTGGGTAATGAGTCTGTAGCCCCACCTCTCCAGGGCTGGCCACTTGAACACCCATATTCTTCTAGTTCATTTTCTCCAAGATGTCCCAAGTTGAAATAATAAAAATCATTCACTTTAAAGTGCAAATCAATAAACTACATATCCTGAAATGTATAGAAGTGAACTTACATGAGATGCCTTCCTCGGTTATATCAGCCATCTTGCAAGAATAGGACATCACTTTGACAGTTACTTTGTCCATGATAAGCACCTACCAAATCCAATGAGAAAAGAACAGGAAACATAAATACCTGGACAAACTTCATAAAGCAAATAGGCAAGGAAATAATTATCAATGCCAGATATCCCATACCCTTGTCACTAGGAAAGAAATGAATCCAAAAGAAATCAAGAGGAAAACAGAAGTTAACAGAGTTATCGATCCTTCCATTTTATTAGGCTCATGCTCAGGAAACATTTCCCCATAGCTTATATAACTTGTCATCTTCATATACACATATATTATGAATAAGCACGGATCTGTGTAATATATACATTGCACTTTAGGAAAAAACACACATCAGCACAACAATCTACTCTGAAACAACATGATGAAAATGAGATTAAGAAATGATTATTCGAAACCCTCCACCAGAATAGCACCGTAATTGAGATTTTATATCGTCACTACCTATGATGATGATATCGTCGACATATATCACTAGAATTACCACATCACTATTCTTGCTTTTGACATTTTTGCAATAGGAGCAAATGTCTACTCATAGTCAATCCCTTTCTTTTGAACAAAGCCCCTTTGCAAATCGCCTTGCTTTACGCTTGTCAAGCATCCTATCTACCTTATACTTGATTTTATACACCCATTTGCAACCAGACATAGCTCTGTGAGAGCCCGTGTTTGATTCTTCATCAATGTTTCATGTTTGGATTGCATAGCCTTTTCCCAATCCAAGCTTCCTTTAGCTTCTACATAATCCTAAGGCTCAAAAACGTTTTGAAGGTTAGCCATCAAAGCATAACTCATACTAGATGTCTAACTGTTTTTTGGTCTCCCTTCCTGACTTAGACTAGCCAACTCATCCCAATAAGCATCATCGTTATAATTCACTAAACCAGATGCTTTCTTTTGTCTACCTTCTTAGCTCATATCAGGGAGCTCATCCAAGTGAGCATCCTTATAGCTGTTGTACAACTGTTTTGGTCTTTTCTTTCCCTCCTACTATTGCAAAACAATACTAATTTCCTGTTGATTTGAGATATTTCTGGTATCATCTTGGCCGAAAAATTCATGGGTATCATCCTGAGAGGTGATCCCTACCTCTTGTTGGTTTGGCCCATCCATTGAACCTCTATTTCTAGCCATATCCTCTTCATTTTCAGCAACTTTCAAATCTGATTTTAGATCTAATTTCTTCTGAAACAGCCCTGTGCTTTCATCAACCACCACATCACAGCTAAGACACATTGTGTTAGTCTTAACATCAACAAACCTATAAGCTTTATGGTTGTCACTATACCTTGTGAGCATCATTTTCTAGGATTTTGAAACAAGTTTGGTTAATTTTTCTTTAGGAACCCATCCATATACCATTGAAGCAAAAGCTTTGAGATCACTTACTTGAGGTTTTCATCTAGACCATACTTCTTCTGAAGTCTTCGTATGTATCGCTTTTGTTGGAGACTAGTTCAAAAGACACATCGATGTGTGTACTACTTCCACCCAACATTTGTAAGGAATAGACTTGTTCTCTACCATACACCTGGCCATCTCCATAATGGTACAATTTCTCCCCTTGACCATGTTATTTTGCTCTGGAGTGTAGGGTGTGGTTCATTGTCTCTGAATTCCTTCTTTAGTACAGAAATCAAGAAAATCCTCAAAGCAAAATTCTCCCCCATTATCTAGTCTAAGAACTGTAATTCTCTTCTTGGATTGGTTTTCTAGCTAAGCCTTGAACTTCTTGAACTCGTTAAACAAAGGATGATTTCAACTTTAAAAAATACACCCACGTCTTCCTGCAAACGTCATCTTCAAACAATAGAAAATATATGGCACCTGAGAATGATGTCATCTTCATAGGCCCACAAATGTTGGCATGGATCAACTGAATATCTTCCTTAGCTCTCCAAGTTTTCCCTTCTTTAAATGGAGTACTATGATGCTTACCAACCTAACATGCTCCACAAATTCCTTGTTAATTTTGTATGTCTAGGAGGCCATCAACCAAACCGTTAGGATATTTAGACACTTAGGAGTTAGTTAAGATCAACTTGGTCTAATGTGTATTTAGGAAAAAGTATGTTTCTTAGTGTGTTTTTTTAGTATGCATTAGTATGCATTTGTAATCATGCAATCTGACAGACACAATATGTTCTAGACATAGAGTGATCCGACGGCTCATATTCTCCTTGATCTTAATGGTTGCATTAATCTATGGCTTAACACCCGATTGATCCATGATCCCTATTTAAAGAGCATGGAGGGTCATTTGTTGATAATCGATTGTGAGAAACTCTCTTGTAAAATATTTCTTTTGCATTAATATATTGCCTCAAGTGGCCACGTTGGTTGGGGTCGTTGACTGTTTCTGTCTTCAAGGGTTTTAACCACGTAAAAACATCTGTGTACATCTTTGATTTGGTTGTGTGAGTGGTTACTGAAGGTGTTCAGCCTGTGTGGGAATACCCTATTTGTCGAACATGATATCAGAGCTCGTTTGAAGACCCGCTCGTGTTGTAGATCGAGATCTTTAAGCCGTGTTGCAGCATTTCTGGATTCTACTATTTCTATCCATCTCTAGGTCTAGAGGATTGCTCCATTGCGTCCGAAACACTTCCTTCAGTTAGAAACACTTTTCTTTTCACTCGAAAAGGTTTCTGTTTGCCCAAGATACGGCCATTTTAGTCATATCTGAAGGCATAAAGTCTGAATACATCCTTTTTAACAAAAAAATAATTACAGAGTTATTTTTGTTTTTATTTCTGTGTTGCTACTCTTTTTGCACTATGTATGCTCTTTGTCATGCGCTCTATGCGATCTCAACAAATCATAAACTAAGCAAAAAGTGTTTCCTCTTCTATGTATGCTCTTTGCTTTGCATTGTTTGAGAACTCAGGAAATCTAAAACAGAGAGAACTTACATTTTCCGGGTAATCTAACCGAGATCTAACCCCATTGTTCTTAACATTCGGAATTTTTTTTCCAAAATTTCACTTGTTTTTGTCTGAGCATGAGAAAACAAGGTTTTTTGGGTAAGCACGCACTTCCAGGCAAAGCTCCAACAACAACAACACCCCCATCCTCCGTCATTAAGATTGTTGTGTTTTTCTCTAGCTCACTTGGTTAAAATTTGCTTTATTTAATAAAAGATCTTGAGATCTTTTGCATACCAGTACCAACTACTTCTCATGGAAATCCCATATGGAGGATGTACTAAGAAGTAAAGGGTTTAATTGGATTACCTTGGGAAAAGAACATGCCCCCACTGATGCCGACAAGAAATCCAAATGGGATGATAAAAATGACGAAGCACGTGGATTAATCAGAATGTCCATCTCTCTTGATTTATGGTTTCACCTTCAAGGAATTGATGACCCAGATGAAGCTTGGGAAAAGATTGAAGCTATGTTTGGTAAACACAATGTTATTCAAGCCCACCAAATTGAAAATCAGTTAATGAATTTAAGTCCCAATGATTTCCTTGCATCGAAGACTATTTCTCTAAGTTCAAAACACTTAAACTTTTGCTGAAAGATTGTAAAATAGATCTGAAGGATGACCATTGCACATGTGTCATTCTTGCTAAGCTTGATACTGCATATTTTGTGTTTGTATCTACCTCTTATGCCACCAGAGAAGCTCTAGGGGCTTCTTATAGAGAACCCACTCTTGAGTCTTTTTGTGATTCTTTGATTAGAGAGCAAGATAAGCTTTCGCAACTTGGAGTGATCAACACTGCAAGTACATCTAACAAAGACTTAGTCACCCAGCAGAAAGATAAATCCAAACATCCCAAGAAGCAACATCTTCACGAATCACAACAATAAGCAAAACAAGGGTCCCAAACCCTCTCTGCCAACTTCTACTCCTAATGATGACAAAGGAGCAAAATCTAAAAGTAAGAAGACTAACAGGCATTGTAATTTTTGTGGGCGAGATGGTCATCTCAAGTCTAAATGTTTTAAAAAGATGGAGGCTTTAGAAGCAGCAACGAAGAAGCACAACATCAATCTTGATACTTCTTCTTATACCTCTTCTTCTCACGGACATGCACTTGTTGCTTCTGGTTTCTCCTTCAATACAACTTCTACTTCTTATGACGAGTAGCTTATTGATTCTGGAGCATCTTATCATATGGCTAAGGATAAAGCCATTTTTTCTGCTCTTAATGAATGTAACACAAACAAATATTTGTTGGTGATGATAGATCTCTTAGTGTTGTAGGGTCTAGAACAGTTCAAGTAGATAATGGTCATTTCAATGATGTATTATGTGTTCCAAGTCTTTCCTACAACCATCTATCAATGTATCAAATCACTCATTCAAGTGAAGGTAAAACTGTAGATTTTTCACCTCACCAAGTTGTAAACAATGAACTAAAAGATCCTAAGCATGTCCTAACAATTGGAATCATTGATGATATTATCAAGTTGTACAAATTTGACAACTTTGGGTCATCTTTTCAATCAGTTTCTGTTGCTCATAGCGATGACTTGAGCAAACTTTGGCATAAGCAATTCGGTCATCTAAACTATCACTCATTACAGCAAACTATGTAATCAACATATGGTGATTGGTCTTCCTCTCATTTCTTGCAGAGATGGTGTTTGTGCCGATTGTGCTCTCAGCAAACATCATCGAGACAGTTTTGATAAATACGCCTCAACCCCTTTGCAACTTTTTCACAGTGATTTGTGTGGCCCGCTTCTTCTCCTTTCTCCAAGTCTTCTTAACTTTCATTGATGACTTCTCCAAACACACTTGGGTTTACTTCTTAAAACTTAAGAGTAAAGTTTTTGACATGTTTTTTTCCTACAAGGCCTTTGTAGAAAAACAATTTGGACATCAACTTCGAAGGTTAAGAACATATAATGGAGGCGAATATTTGAACAACAAATTTACAAGTTACTACATTGCACAAGGCATTCAAATGCAACATATTGTTCCATACACACCACAACAAAATGGTGTTGCTAAAAGAAAGAGTCGCACATTAAACGAAATGGCTAATTGTATGATCCAATCTAAAGGATTAAGTCTTCATTATTGGGAGGAATCCATTAATTGTGCAAATTATATAGTAAAATGCACTCCCACAAAGGCTTTAAAAAAATAAACAACGAAAGAAGCATGGACTAAAACTAAGCCAAATGTAAGCCACTTCTATGTATTTGCTAGTATAGCTTGGGCTCACATTCCTGCAAAGCCCGACCCAACCACCAAGTGGCGACAACTAAGGGACACTATACCCAATGTCACCTCGATATAGGTCCCGCACTTCAAGGGTGACTAGGTCACTCTAGGGAGGCGATCCCGGTGACCCTGGGAGGATTGAGACGGATGAAATGGAAGGAAGAGAAGTGTCCCCCTAAAGGTCAATAGTGGAAGAGGAAAATGGTTTTGATGACTCGTCTCTGGATGGTTTAAGGTTGCCAAGTCTTTGGATAACTACAAAAGTGTTTGTACCTGCCCGAGGCACAAGAAAAACCACACTTGCATATATTATGATAGGCGGACAAGCAAGTTAAGCTTGTTGTCCCTAATTTGCAGCAGCAGATCAATCAATATATCAGCAATTATTAAACCATAATAAGTGCAGTAAGAGCTAGTAAAAGTGAATTTGAAAGGATAAGAATTAAGCTAGCAAATGACTAAGGATTAGCATGCACTTTGACATTTAAAGTAAGGCTGTCATACAACGTCTCTGCAGTAAAATTTATCAGCCTTATGGCTGCAACATACAATGCATTACAGCAGCAAAATTACCCAATGAAACTTGCCCAAAAGTTGTCCAAAAAGTGCGCTATAGCAAGTAGAACATGAGGGCAAAGTTTTAGCTTAAGTCTAGGGTTAGTTTGTGAGTTATTAGGGTTAGAACAGTTAGGGTTTCTGCAGCCTTATGGATGTAGGGTTAGTTTGTTAACAACAGCAAGGTTTAGTAAGAGAGAGGGGACGCTTCAATAAGGCAAGAGAGCCTAGGGCTCAAAGAACAAAATCCCAGTAAGAGAACTTCAAGACCTCAACTTTTCACGTTTACCAAGGCAATAATTTATTTCTCCAATGCAACAAGTGATGACTAGTGCCTTTAATGGTTGGGTTAACGGAGTCAAGAAAAGAATAAGCTACAGGTACTACCTTCCTTAGGGGTGTAAATCCTCTTACTCCCCAAGGCAAGTATCCCTAGCTAGGGTTTAGACTAAGAGGGTGTATGCCCTTATACTTTTCTTAGTAAACCCTTGCCAAATCAAAAATATTTAAGCAAAACTATGATGGAGGCTAAGGTGGAGGTGTATGCCCTTATACTTCCCACCTAGCTCTAGCAACAATCAACCTTGACTTGAAACACAAATGATAGCACAATGCAGATTTTCTTATCAATTCAAGGAAAAGATGTTAAGATAAACCACCACAATAGCAAGAGAAAAGCCTTCCAAGGCTAGCGCATACCTCCACCAACCAATAACCAAGAAATATATCCACACACAAGAGCACAAGAGACAAATAGCCAAAGATAGCGAAAATTTCAGTCCAAGGCCTCTCCAAATGGGAGAGATATGTCTTAAAATGAGATCTTATGATCTCTATTTATACAAAATGTCATTCACATAGTTTGTCCACATTAGCAAGGGTAAAACATAAGATAAGGGCTCCACAACCCTTATCTTACCCCTTGTAACAAATTAATATTAAACAATTCACTTAAAATTCACTTTTACACAAAAGAAACCCTAAAACAAGAGGACGCCACCCCTTTAGGGGACGTTTTGGCACTTTGAAAAAGTCGTTGGGGTAGTAGATACATGGCTAGGCCTCCAAAGTCCACTTGTCACTCATCCAAATCCTCTCTTGATGGTCCTAAAGCTTCCTTCCTTCAAAATGTGCCACATGTCATCAAGTAACATCTTCACCACCAAACCCTAGCCCTCTAGGTGACGTCAAGCCTCCAAAGGTGACGTTTTGCCTCTCCTAGGCAAAACGTTTGGCATGTAGGAGCTAGGTCATGTCATCCATAATGTCTTCTAGGCCTCCAAAGATATTGTTGAAATAATGTAACTGCAAAGAGTATTCTTATTATTATTGATATATTATTCATAGGATCAATCCCCATTGTGGATTGATCATGTCGGTTATTGTAATAGGACCAAATCCCCTTTTGCAGATTGGTTAAAAGACAATTGTAATAGGCAGAATAAGAAGTCGGCCCCAGCAGATATTAAAGAGGCCCAGAAATATAATAAAGGTGGGTTTACCCACCCAGTTTGAGAAGTCGGCCCTGCCAGTGAAGAGACACTTCACATGTGCCAGACTTGTATAAATAAAGAGGCCAACGCCTCACTTAGAAACACAACTCACTTGCTGTTTGAGAGACAAGTTTCGGATCTGCTGCTGGAGAAGAAGGAGAGAGAGAGTGGCGCATATCTGGGAGAGGACTTTCTGTATTAGTTTAAGAGATCTCTTGGCATTGTATTGGCTATCTATATTAAGGAAGTTTTACTAGGTTTTCTTCCCCTAGAGGTTTTCCTAGAATAAATGTTGTGTCTCTTGTGATTGTGTATTTCTCAGTGATCTTGGATTATGCTATTGTTATCTAATGAAATGCAAACATCTATAATAATGGCTTAAACATTAACATGGTTTTAGAGCCAAGTTGAAGAGAGCATCTTTCACAAGAGAAAAATGAAAAACGTCACTGTTGTCGTACATGAAAATTAGGGCTTTTTGTTGGAAAGGTATTTCAACCCTAAAACCACCTAGAAAAGTGCGCCCTCCCCCAAGGATCATTTTGGCACCTTCAGCACACCTTTTCAGTGGCTAGATCTCCTAGAAAGTGAAACCCTAGTTTCACAAAGTACCAGAAAACCAGAAAACCAAAGTACCAGAAGTACCAGAGTACCAAAAGTACCAGAAAACCAGAAGCACCAGTCCAGAAATCCGCAGATCAAGTTTGAGGGGGTAAAAGTTGGATTTTCGAAA
>ML776711.1:577472-604517 GCA_009831015.1 Picea engelmannii | reverse complement strand
CTTGTTAAGGGGGAGTGTTGAAATAATGTAACTACAAAGAGTATTCTTATTATTATTGATATATTATTCATAGGATCAATCCCCATTGTGGATTGATCATGTCGGTTATTGTAATAGGACCAAATCCCCTTTTGCGGATTGGTTAAAAGATAATTGATAGGCAGAATAAGAAGTCGACCCCAGCAGATATTAAAGAGGCCCAGAAATATAATAAAGGTGGGTTTACCCACCCAGTTTGAGAAGTCGGCCCTGCCAGTGAAGAGACACTTCACACATGCCAAACTTGTATAAATAAAGAGGCCAGCGCCTTACTTAGAAACACAACTCACTTGCTCATTGAGAGACAAGTTTCAGATGTGCTGCTAGAGAAGAAGGAGAGAGAGAGTGGCGCATATATGGAAGAGGACTTTCTGTATTAGTTTAAGAGATCTCTTGGTATTGTATTGGCTATCTATATTAAGGAAGTTTTGCTGGGTTTTCTTCCCCTAGAGGGTTTCCCAGGATAAATGTTGTGTCTCTTGTGATTGTGTATTTCTCAGTGATCTTGGATTATGCTATTGTTATCTAATGAAATGCAAACATCTATTAGGTAGATCTTTCCCTAGGTCAAGGAGTGTTTCCCAATTGATCCCTCTCTAAATCATGTGAATAGATGAAATGGTTATGGGTCAAGACTCACTGGGCATGGGGTTCATGACATACAAGGGGTTGTAGTGTCTCATTCATGGATGCCTTTGTAGAGGGTGTGTGGCACCTTCATTTGCAATGCACTTTTTACAAGCCCATCCTCTTGCCATTCTTTGTTTCTTTCATGTTTTAAAAGACAAGTTGAAGGCCACCGTCCAAGTGTGGTGTCCAGATAATGACAATGTCACTCACAAATACCTTGCGGAAATGAGAAGATTGGCTCGTAATGAGACCCCCTTTCTCTCAGAGCCACTACCCTGGCTTGGTGACTAGATGATGGTAATGTCATACCGCTAGATATCCATGACCATGATAGGTCGACTCATGATGAGACCTCCTATCCTCCAACTAACCCCCTAAACATTCACTATCATTTATTCTTGTGGGTCCCCCTTTTCTTACAGAGAAACGTTTCATTGCTTTCTCGGGGGATCCCTAAGCGAAGCATCTGGAAGGTTTATATAAAGGCTTTTATCTTCTTAGCCAACAACAATCCATCTAGGCCTTCAGCCCCTTCTTCCCATGGTCTGAGGGACAACCCCCTCTTGGGTCAATATACCCTAAAATCCCAAGAGACAAGAAAATGGGGGGTTTTAGGTGATGGAAAGTGGTAAGTACTAAGTATGGTTGGGAACGGTACGATGGATCTTCAAGAGAGTTCCTAGTAGCAAACCCATTCCCGAGGAAGACCACTTACTAGGGCACAATGTCAACCACCAAAGTGAAACGGGGCAAAAGGCATAATTTCCAAGCATATGTCATGAAATCTAAAGCAATCTAAGATACAACATACTCAAAATGCCTCAAATATTGAAACGACACTCACCATAATACCTAACTTGTACCTCATGGAGCAAGGCCCAGTGCCTCTCGGAAGCCAGTTGTTGTGGTGGATGCCATCCTGAAAATCCTGACATATGTGGTGGTGAGAAGGGTCTCCATCTATGAAAGTGGACATTGTGGGTCATGTCTCGACACTCCATATCTGCAACCTGAGGGCCTCGAGACATGATCTCCTTAGTTATCCCACAAAATGGGGATAAAAAGCCCCATTCTGTTGTTGTGTACAAGGTGCAGAAAGTGTCACTGAATTCCTTCCTTTTTACAAAAACCAGCAAATTCATTTAACACAAATCTCCTCCATTATTAGAATGGAGGACCTTTTATCCTTCCAAACTCTTTTACTATCATTGCCTTTAATGCTCTCAATTTAGAAAATGCGTCAGATTTCTTCTTCAAGAAATAAACCCACATCTTCTTGGAGAAATAACCAACAAAGAGCAAGAAGTACCTTGCCTCTAATGGTGTGGGTGGTTGCCTAGGTACACAAATGTCACAAATGTGGGTGGGTGGTTGCGGATCATCCTTGTTGTTGGGGTTTAGGCCCCATCCTTCAATGGTGAGCTCCTAATCGAGAAGATAGGGTCTCATCTATCATTTCCTTGTTGCTTAGGTTCCTCCTCCACATCTTAAATGGATAAGATCGATCGAGGGAATTTATCATTATCTACCCAAAAGAGAGGAGACCAATTGTGGTGCTCCCTGCATTCATCCAACGTTGGCTTGCCTTGTGTTGAGGGCATACTTCATACTTACGGGGTTGGACCAACTAGAAGTAGATTAAGTGCACGGAGTAGATTAAGCGCACGAAGGGACTGGCCCATTGTGCATCCCTCCCCCCACCCAACAAAAAATAAAAACTCAAACAATCTTCACAAATGTGCCAACTCCAGCTCTACCTTGCCAACCTGCACCTAGATTTACAAATGAAGGATGACACAATTAGAGTGTCATCATACCAGGTAAACTTCTCGCTATGATGATTATTATGAAATAAGCAATCATGTTGTTGTTTTGCAAATGAAACACAAAACTTCAACTCTAACTAATTGCCATGTTGTGTGAAATGCAATGGCCCAAGGAATTTTGTCCCCTAACAAGGCTGACTTTCAAGAAGTTGTCATAGGGCGCAGTTGACTACAAAGACTATAAGACCACTCCTACATTGACTTAGCATAAGAACAAAACCAAAAAATGTGCTTAATAGTCTCATTCTTATTGTAGAAGGGGCATTACCATTGAATCACTCATAGAAAATGATGTTGTTGGCAAAACGAAAGGCCACCCAAAATCGAAGATCGAGAAAACACTACCATCTTAGGCTTGATGAATGGATTCCAGATAGGTTGACCATTGGCACAAGAACGAACAGGTGTTCTACTTGGAGGGTAGTTTCCAAGATTTATTGGGTTTTGGCCCGAGTCGACTTTTCTATTCACAGCAAGCACCCTTCCTCCTTCTCATCTAGACCTCAATAGGGAGCAGCCTCTTCTAGGCAGAGGGTTCCACCTAGATCCTCAGTGCTTCCAAATCTTCCAACTCATCCGAAAAGTCCTCCATTAGGAGTTTCTTCACTTCAACCTCGAATGGTAGGAGAGATCCACCTACTACAAGTATATATTCGAAAGTTAGTGGCTTCTTCTCCTCCTCATCAATAGTTGATGGCACCTCTAGACGTTGAATACATTCTCCAGACACCTTTTGTCGAGACATTTTTCTAGCCTCTCAAGTTCCTGACAAGGATCATTTCTTCTCTAGGACTCCCACCACTATATCTTTTTTTTATTTTTAGACAATACACTTTAGATTCTAGGTCTTTGACCTGAAAGGTTAGAAATGTTTTTTCATAGGAGTCGCACTCACACTCCTATTCTGATGTACTTAGCAATCCCTTAGACAAATTTATAGTCATTCATTAGACATTAATAAAAAATAACTTATCTTATCTTATCTTATGTGTCAAACATTCAGCACACATCCTCTACTCAACCATTAATAATCATCCATTGGCCAATATTTTTTGAACCCTTTCATGCAATGTCATTGAATTTCTCACAACTAGGTGACCAACACTTGCAAACCAAGCTTGACAGGTAAATACCTAGGGCTTACAGACCAAGCTTGAGAAATAAATCATATGTAATGAGACCTTTAACCTGATCCAAAATCAACTTGCCATTGTTGGCTAAGTTGAATTCAACCTTAACATGTTATAGATATAATGACTATTGTTAACTTTATGAAATAAAATAAATATAAGTCAAAAGTAAAAATTAAAGTAAAACTTAGGCCTAAATCATGTAAAAAGGTAATTATGTGGTTAGTAGTTTAAACACACTCTTGTCCCATTGTGGAGTTTAGTTCATTATGTTGAAAAGGTGAATTTATTATCTCTTTTATAACAAAACATATAGCCTATTGTGCATCATTCTCTCTTGTTTTTATTTTTGTTTTATCATGGTATCAGAGCCATTCTGACACCTTGGAGCTTGGGAAGACGAAGACCAAAGGACAAATACGGAATAGTAGAGACAGTACCCTATTGAAGACCATGAATGGAAAAACTATTATTGGTTTGTTGAGAAAAGGGAAGAGTCGAAATTGTAAGGCACAATGAAGCATACTCAATAAAAATTTGTAAGAATATTTTTTATTTTGAAGATTTAAAAAAAAAAAAAAGAGAGAGAAAAGGGTTCGAAATTTCTAAAGTCCAACACTTGTGAAATTGGAGATTAAAACAAGAGAAGAGTTTAAAAGAAAAGGAGATTTTTTTTATACAATGATAGGCCATCAAAAAAGGGTGTAGAGTGTGGAGAAGAGAGACATCATATAGGGTCTAGAGCATGAAGAAGAGAGTCGTCATCTATTGATATGTTGAGATAGAGGAGGAACCCAACACAAATAGAGGGACAAGGGAAGAGACCCAACCCTGTACTAGGAAAGAGAAGAAGATACTCAATCGAATGTTTTGCAACCACTGCCTAAAGGGAGTTGGGAAGAGAACTAACCCCTATTGCATTATGTCTACTACAGAGAGAGTTGTCATCTATTGGAGAGAAGCTTTTTGGGTTAAGGCTCTCAACATAGTGGTTCATGTGTTGAACACAATGTTGCCAGAGCGCGAAGCGAAGCGGGAGCGTTTTTAGGAAGCGAAGCATCGGGAGCGTCATTTTCAAAAAATCCTCGGAAGCGAAGCGTCCCAGAAGCGTCTATTATATATATATATATATATAAATTTTTATATATATTGCGTTTATATTCAAAAAAATATGTAGAAAGACAAATTAGTTGCAGAATATATGAAAACATGCATATTTGTACATCAATATAGATAGAAATGACATCCATACTACATAGTTCATCAATGATTAATCATTCGAGCATCAACCATCTAGATTCTAGCAATTACTAGATTCTAGAGTCCTCCATGTCATAATCATCAAGATTGGCATCACTACCACTACTCTCTCCTCCATCCTCCTCCTCCTCCTCCTCCCCCATATCCAATGCAATCCGTGCATTTGTTGATGTGGAGAATGACCCCTCGGGAGGATCACAATCATCAAAAGTGATTGACTCTAGCACTAGTTCATTAAGATCCAAGTTGGCTAATGCCAACTCAACATTGTTGTTCAAACTTCAAACCCATATCATCAAGAAACACATCCCACATATTTGTCTTTCCCTTCAACCATTCTTCTCTCTGCCTGTATATAAGACGGTTGGTGTGCACGTACACCACTAAGTCACCTGACGCGACGACAAAGAGAAGAGTTTATACTTGAGTGAAGGGTACATTTTTACTAGGGTCGTGACAAAAGAGTTGAACAATCAATGCCACCAACACCGAGGTACACAAAGGGATTGGTTCTCTTGATTAAATGTTAGTTCCATACCCTCATACATGATAGAATCCAGTGGAAACATTGCAATCTTGCCATTCTTGAAATCCTGAAAACTGTTAAGTCTGCTGAATTTTGAATGAGACCTAAAATTCTACTTTCTCCATATGAAGTCCAATGAGGTCAGAACCACTCTCAAACATCCTGAAACAATTAATGGTAATGTTAAAAATTTAAGTAAAAGGATGAAAATGAAAGATAAAGGAGAAGGAGGGTGGGTGGAATTGAGGGGGGAAATATCTTTTATTCCCTCCTCACTTTCCCCTTACCCATCCCTAACCACACTCCACACTCTAACTCAACTCAAAAAAACAAAAAAAATGAGTCTTTGGGCAGGAAGCGCATTTTTTTACCCGGAAGCGAGCTCCCAAAATCCAGAAGCGAGCTTCCGACCCAGCTTCCTGAGCGAACTCACTCGGAGCGAGCTTCTGAGGCCGGAGCGGGGGGGGGCGCTTTCGGTAACACTAGTTGAACAAACCCCTGAGAATATCAATCAAAGGAAAAACTACTAAAGGTGTATGGTTAAGGGAAAAAAAGATGTTCAACACCCTAAAATGCTAGGATGTAAAGACAATGCCAACGGTAAAGGTGTACTTTTATTGGCTATAGTCAAGTGTCAAAAGTTTAAAAATTGTATGGCCCTATTGAAAGAGAAGTGGTGGTCAGAAGGGATGTAGCTTTTGATGAACTCACAAGTGGAGCAAAAGAGACAGAAGTCATTGAAGACAACTATGATGAAAGTAATGGAACTACGATTCCACTACAATCTTCAGAAGTTGCAACCACAAATCCAATGATCACCAACTAGAGGAGGGAGAAAGGACCAATGGAAAAACAACCAAAAAGGACCCGAACATCAACAAGAAAGGAAAAAGGAAGAAGAGGAAAGACTAGATTAATAACAACAACAACAACAAGAGGAAGGGAGGAAACAAGAAGAAAAGAAAGAAGAGCAACAACAAGGAGAGGAAGGACCTTAAGTGCCAAGGAGGTCAACTGGAATAGTAGCAAAGAAGAAACAAAAGGTGAAAATTTTCATTAATTTTGCTATGATGTGTGTTGTCAATTCTCCAATGTATAAGAACAAGGATTAGAAATTTCCAAAAATGACGAGTTCACCTTGACATGTTTCATTGATCTAGACTCGGTTGGATCAACAAGTGATGAAAAATCCCTTCAAAAAGAATCCTTGAAGACACGAGAATTCAACAAGTTGGAGCAAACACCTAGTTGATGAACAATTTAGCTTTTCCTTCTCAATTGGTTGATATATTTATCGAGAAATTATCCAAGTACAAGATTGTAATATTTAGAGACAATCTAGTAATTAACGGGGGTTGTTAGATATATAATCGTTATTGTTAACTTTATGAAATAACATAAGTCTAAGTCAAGAGTAAAAGTAAAAATGTGACTTATGCTTAAGTCATGTAAGAAGGTACTTACTTAGTGGTTTAGACACATTCCCGTACCTTTACGGAGTTAAGATCATTATGTCGAATAGTGTATTTATTATCTCTATCAAAATGAATCTTATAGCATATTGTGCATCATTCTCTCTCATTGTTATTGTTTTGCCACAAGGAAATACAAAAATTTTAATCCTTGGTTTTCCCATCAAAAGGATCAACAGTCATTATTATGCCTTTCTTATATAGGCGTTTAGCTGAGAACCCAATAGATTCCACCAATGGATTGCCATTATATTGCCCAACAAACAACCACCAAATACTTTGCTCATTAAATGATAGATCAATGCTCAATGAATCACTCTTCCAAGTCAATTTGGGCTGAACAACCTACCACATTTTCCCAATACTCTATGCCACAAAAGTTCAATTAATTTTCACATGAGCAAGTGTGAGAAAAATGACCAAGGCAAGTGTATCAAGTCTATCAAATAATGAATCGAAATCCACACTAAACTCAAAATAGCCCAACATGAGTACAATCTAATTGATAATGAAATCCAAACTCATGATGCATGCATCAATCCATCCAAGCAAACTCCCTCTTCCTGGGAAACCTCTGACAACTAGAGTAAGACTCTCCCTCTTGCCAAGAGAATTCATTTGTAACAAACTTATCTTGGTACTCTTCCATACTCCCATCAACTGCAATCAAGGAATCAATCATACATTCCACAATCAATATTATAACTGTCTCCTCAGGGCATGAGGAACACTCCTCCATCATGGGATCCTACCATATCTTCTCTACTAGATCTATGATTAACCTGTAAAGGCCACCTTCTCACACTCCTTTAGACAAAACTTGACCAAATCCAAGGTTGTTGTCTCTGATGGTGACTTGATGAACAGCAAACTTAGCGAAACACTGTAAATTTGTCATGCAAAAAACTGAAAGCAAACTCTTCATTAAATCGAGTCATACAAGACAAAAACTAGCTCAAGAACATCACCTAAAGTCATTCAGAAAGATATGGATCCTAACCCCTTCAAAGGATATATGGTATCATCACCCAACTCCACAAGCATTACTTCGCCTTGCTCTTGAAAACTATTGAAGATGTTTTTGTCATAAGCCATATGTCTCGAAGCTCCACTGTCCACAAACCATCCAATACCTGAAACCATGTATGTGGAAAGACTAGATAACATTGCAAAGTGGGTATCTAGCCTGGCAGTGAAGTCCTCCACACTGAAAGCAAACTCCTATTGTTGTTGTTGCTTACCCTTTCCCTTCTTCCTCTCAAGACACTATGAGGCATAGTGATTATGCTTGTTGTACCCAAAGAACTTGATATGATTCCAGTCCTTTTTCCCCTAACATGAAGAATTTGATTCTTCGTCCTTGCCCTTTTGACCCCTCCCAGTTCCTCCTTTCCTACCTCCTCTCCTCACATTCTCAATGATGACTAGCTCTAGTACATCATCCTTGTCCTTGTAACTGGTTGACAATTGTTGTAGTCTCATCTCCTCTCTAATGAAAGCATCCCACAACTACTCAAAGTCCAATAACTTCTCTTGACCAAAGATAACCTAGGAACCCATTCAAAGCAATCTAAACCAGCTCATTATCTTTGACATCGTCACCAACTACACCAAGGTTGTCTCTAAGCTCTACTAGCTTCATCAGATAGATTGCTATTGTTTCTATCTTGCACATGCACATCGACGTGAGCTTGTTCCTTAGGAGCATTACACTCTAGTACAAGGTTCCCAAGGCATCATCCATTTCTTTGGCAATCTTCTTCCTAGCACTTTGAGGGATCAAATGATCCTTCATCGGATCCAGAAGGACTCACTTAGCATTCACTACATTATTGTTGTACTCGGCTAGATCTTTGGGATCTGTAAGAGGTTTGACCTCCTTCACCACAAGGTACCGAAGGTTCACTACTTCTAAGAGGTTTTGTAGTCTACACTTCCACAACCCAAAGTTATATGTGCCATCCAACAAATGAATCTCTCATGTACTGGGAATGGCCATTACTACAACTCCACTAAACAAACTTCAGTCTCCACTCATCTCATCAACTAGGGTTTCACACCCCACAACTCTTCTCAAGTCCACATGTCGATCACTACCACAAATCTACTTCAATCACTAAAGCTTAGACATACCACCCATTGAAACCCTCAAACAATTCGTTCTTTCAATGCTAATCGCAACATAAACCAAATTCTAGAAGGGTTTAGATACACCCCTCTGATACCATGTTTATTTCCTACACCATGGTAGTCAGATCTACACTTAAGCCTTAACCTTCAAACAAAATTGTTGTAAGTTAAATACGGATTATGCTACACATACTATTCGAAATTACTAATGGCCACACATAGTAAACACGCTCAAAAAATCTAAGTTTCAAATATGCAACTTTGTTTATTCATGAACTAAAAAAGCAATACTTTACTACACTCAAAATAATTATAGTCACACACCTTCAATGGTCTGCCATCTACCTCCTTTATAGACTACAATTATGGCGAGTACATTGAATCTAGACACATGCACATCAATAAATTGTACCAACTGAATCCATCCAAGGATATCCCAAAACAATATCCACGTGATTCATATCTATAGCATAAGAATCTGAATGCAACACATAGGTTGAGGGTGAGAATGTTCAAATTTTTAAAAATTTGAACATTCTCACCCTCAACCTATGTGTTTTGAATATGCTTTGGAACTTACAATCTTTTATCCAAGTTAACATTGATGAAATTATGTTTGCAACTAGGGTTAATAGAAACAATGACCTTCTCTTGTTGAATACATCCATGAACTTGTAATATGGAGTTGCCACATGAAAATAAACCCCTACCAATTTCATTATCCTTCTTTTTGGCATAAGACCATCTATTGAAGTATAGTTTTTCATATTCCTCATCTGAAAGTGCCTTTATCTCTTTAAAGTTAAGTCCATATGAGTCCCACCATATGCAAGCATCATCCTTTAAATTCATGTATAGATCTATTCTCCAAAAAGACTTTTTCCATTTTATGTATTCTTCAATACTAGGACCATCAAGTTTCCCTATAAAATACACCTTCCTTGTGAAAACCCAAAAATAGAACTACGGTTCATATAAAGAACTTACTGTTCAATGGAGCTCCTTTGTGCGACTAGGGTTTGAGGCAGCTGATGTAAAATGATCATAATTGTGGCAATACTTCTCGAATTGGCTATTATAATGTAATGTCCCCCACCTCTTGATGAAGAGGATTGGAGAGACTCAGTAGTCTAGTCATCCCCACTAGACTATAGTCTCATGCAACATGGGGAAAAGGTCAGCTAAACTCAACGTTATAATATCAAGTTGACTTGAAAGGGTAAAAAGTAAGTCAATGAAGAATTAGAACACTTGAGGTTGAGTTAGGAGTTAACCCTAGGGGTTAACTAACTCAACAAAGAAATAGAATGGAGGTATAAAGGAAAGGCAAGGGCGCACCTCTCACTCATCTTGGATTATTATGCATTTTGATTTTGGGCTCTTGAGCACACAGTTTTGAGGGTTTTGAGAATACAAACCCTAGAGGACAACTCGATGGTGAAAGATTCCACCTATCTTGTTCCAAGCTTGGTCTCGGGGATGCAATAATCCACCCACACCATTCTACAGCAGCCACAAGTACCATCACTCATCCAGGACAGCAGCAGGTCGTACCCTTGAAGGTTTCCAGCAAGGGGACGCATCATTGTTTAGAGGGAGGTTCGATCTAAGAGTCTGAGAAGGCTTTTGGAGATTTGAGCACTTGGGTTTTCTTTGCAGGTCCTTGTTCAGCAACTCTAGTGTATTTGGAGAGAGTTATTCCATCCAGTTGATTTGCTAGAGCATTGGCACGATTTGGAGAAAAGGAGGGCGCTACTAGGAATCAGATCTATCCAGTTTGGAGGAGTTAGACTTTAGATCTCACCTTGAGACTTCACCTAGTGGTTTAAACTTTACAGTGGCCTTATCTATCTTTCTAGGGAGTTTCAGGGCATTTGGAGGTCTCCTTCATCAGGGCCGAATTATTCAGGAGGGCGCAGCTTCACTTGAGGATTCAGCATTTGGAGGAGCAACTCTTGGCATTTCGGCCTGAGACTTCAGGAGGGGGTTCTACTCACCCTGATCTATCATTCTTCAGGGTTTTGTGTCATTTGGAGGCTTCCAACAGCTAGGCCGAAATATTGGATCTCCACAGCTATTCAGGAGGACGTGCCTTCAGCCAGGGGGGTTTGGACTTGACCCTGGTTCTTCTTGCATTGGTCTTCATCTAGTATTCAGCCTTGGGAGGCTTATATCTTCTTATCAGGAGCATTTTGTAGTAGCTCATATCATATCTATTGGATCTATCTGATGTTATTCCAGATCTACATCCTTGCTGTATTGAGTTCTTTCTTATTATATCAATAAAGGTCAGATCTATGTTGTTGGTTCCATATCTGGTGTTGCTTGTCATATCTTGTATTTCCCCTTGCTATATCTTCAAATCTATGTCGTATGCTTGTTAATTGAATCTACAAACCCTAAGACATAACTCAAGAAGTAAACTTACAAGTAAACACACACACATTAGTTAATCAGTGATCAGTTAGTGTTCCAAGTGAAAAAATTGGCTTGGGAACATTACATATAACCACAATTATGAAATGTCACAGCCACTCTGCAACTACTAGCACTAGTTTGACTGAAATTTTGACAGTCTATCAAAAGATATTTGATCTGCAAACCGTGTGGCCATCATCAGAAAAACCCTAAAACAATTGATTTTAAATCAGCAATAACTTCACTTCTGGACTCCAATTCAGAAGATTTTTTTTAAATTAGTTGTTTTTCCGAGAAGAACTCAGATATACAATTGATTTCTTCAAATTCTGCACAGGAAGTTGCAGACATCAAGCTGAATACTTTCATCCTCTTTTTCCCTTCAGAAATCTGCAAAAAGAAAAATATTCTTCCCTTTTTCATGGCCCAAGAAAGAGCTCTGATACCAATTGTAGTTTACTTAATAGATTTGAAAATAGAAAACAGAAGGGAAACCCTTAACTTCTGAAATAAATCAAATCATTCACACAATAAACAACAAAAGAGTGAACACAAGAATGTAGAGAAAACCCTTGAGGTAGGGTAACACCATTGATTATTCCATATGGAAATAATCACTCCACAAGCCATGCTTGCTACAATTACAATATTCTTCACAACACATCTCAGTCCATTGCTTCTACTTTTTTATATAACACTATCTAACCTCCTAGGAACTTTCTAGTGAAGGAACCTTCTAGTAAGCCTTCTTAAAATTAGTGCTTTCACACTATGTGGCAACCTATCTATTATTATCCCCCCTGGGTAACTCCCTAGGTACCCCATATTATCCCCCCTAGATACACTACATTTTCAGGGACATCTTCAATGGCATGGAATGTTGTTGAGCAACTCTGGATCTGCAGTTCGTTCTCTCTTAGTGTTATTTGGCACTACTTGAGAATTTCTACTCTATTTGTTCTCTAGAAGCTTCAATGAATATAAGTTTTTGAGAATGAGGTCGACTCTTTTTCTTCCTTCTTCCTTTTGTGAAAAGAACAGGTACGTATGTAGTGACCTGCAAAGGGATTTTTGTCGATCAAAGACTTCGGTGCCTATTCTAATTTTATTGTTGTGCTTGTTGCTTTAAGGAAGAGAGGATGTTAATACCATTGTATATACCCTTCCGTTTTTTGTTTTCTCTTGACATAAATAGTTTTTCGTAAATATAATACAATCCTGTGAAAAATTGCTCCCAATGAACTAGCCTAAGGAACAAATCTGGAAGTTAACACAAGAATTGCATGGGTGCAATTCTGGATGTTGACCCGAACAACATGCATTTCAGCCCAAACAGGGAATGTTCAAGCACACAAAGTGCTTAAAAGGTGCATGGGACCCACAACAAGCACACAAATGCCTAGTGACAAGAAAACAATGACAAAACAAATCTAAAATCATTCTAATTTTCTTGATCATACTATTCAACTTTGCAAAATAATATGCTATTTACAAAAATATAAAAATATATTTTTAATCTATTTTTTAAAATGTGTCCCCCAAAAATTTGGGGGGACACATTTCCACAATGTACTCATTTCCATGTTTCATGCAACTTAGCTTATGAGCCACCCTTGGTGGTTTGCTTTTGTAATTTGAAGTAGCTAGCTCCCTTCCCCAATACTGTTGTCTATAATATTAGAGTAGTAACACTCAGGACCTCAACAGGGATAACAATGTCCACAATATCAACAATTCATTCTTTGACCTAAGCAATGTCTAGAAAATTATGCATCACTTTTCAGGGAATTTTAATTTTAATTTTTTCAAATCATTTAGTTTTCAAGAGTCCCACTCAGTGTTTGTCTTCATAGTTTAGAGGAAAAATGCCCTTGCTTTTCCAACAGTCTGACTTGGAATCAAAGACTGACTCAACTGAAGACCCAAATGACAACATAATAAACATAAGATATTTGACATTAGCAATGTCTAGAATCTACTAGAAGTTTTAAAAAAGAGACACCACATTTGAAGAGAAAGAGTGTCTATTTCAGTTCCTTGAAGACTAATCTGGTATCTAAAAGTATTGCTCCATCCAGAATAAATGAATCTGGAATTAAAAAACTCAGAAGACATAAGGATTGGCCATAGGCAATTAACAACTACAAATCATATATTGGTCATTGAACCAATAGAAAATGGGATTTATCATTGAGAGTAGAAATTTTTAAATATACAAAACAGGAATAGAGGGCTAAATTGCTACCTTCCAATCTGACTTTGATCCACCTTTCTTTGTGGATCGGAGCATTTCATGCAGCAATCCTGCATGGCAAACTCAGACAAGTGTCAAAATTTAGCTGATGGGATAATGAATTAAACTTATTAGATGCACATTAGCCTAATAACCATATTTCATTCCCTATGAGATCAATTAATTGTAAGTTACAACTGACATTCTTGGCATTACATTTATCAGCACATAAGAAAAAAATATATATTTGTAAATATAAGAGACCCATGAGCCACCAAACATGAACATGAAATCATAACATGTGTGAGGATGGTAGTTATTCTAATAAATGGTACATATGATAGTATTTTTACAAACTGCCACAAATGGTAGTTAACACAAACTGCCACAAATATTTATTAGGGAAAGTGCCTCGCTGAAATATGAAACATGGCAACCCTATAACTTCCCCAAGGCCTCGCAGATAGAAGCAAACCTGAAAATATCAATTAATAGATCCAAACCAAAAATGGGGAGATATATTGAGAGATCCAAAACAAAAGTTGGTATCTGCATGTACCCAAGAATCTATGTGGAGGTAGATCTGGAGAAAGGCCTCCCCGAGGTGCATGAGCTCAAACTGGACAACTGGTCACACATTTAGAAGCTCGTCTATGAGCAGATCCCTTTAAATGTAATGTTTAGAGATGAATATGGTCTCTTTGCAAAGAACTACAAGAACAATCCAGAACAATCCAGAACAACCAATGCAAGAACAGGAGAAACAGCCAGAAAAGCCCGAGGAACAGTGGAACACAGTATCCAATAGAAGGAAACACCAGACTTAACCAAATGCGCCTTCCATAAAAGCATCGATGCCAAATTCATGGGGTCAGATTTAAAAATAATTCAGCATTTTAGGATCATCTACTGCCCAAAGTAGGGAGAATCATTCTCTGCAACCACAACAACAAGGACACTAAGTTAGAGACTAAGTCACACGGTTCAGGTTCGAGTTCAGGTTCGGCAACGATTAGGTTCAGTTCAAATTCGAATTTTTCAATGAGGTTAGCCATTAGGTTCGTCTATATACATTTTTAAAATGAAATATATCCTTGCTGTTTCCATGTCCGCCATAACATTTGTTATGTTTATTGATGTTGATTTCTTACTATTTTATGTTATATTTCATTTTAAAAATGTTATATATATAACATTTTTAAAATGAAATATATCCTTGCTGTTTCCATGTCCGCCATAACATTTGTTATGTTTGATTTCTTACTATTTTATGTTATATTTCATTTTAAAAATATGAAATATAACATAAAATAGTAAGAAATCAACATCAATAAACATAAAAAATGTTATGAATATATAACATTTTTAAAATGAACTATAACATAAAATAGTAAGAAATCAACATAAATAAACATAAAAAATGTTATGACAGACATGGAAACTGCAAGGATAGATTACGAGCTTGAGCCGTGACACAAGGTTACAAGCTTAAGCTGCAGACTCAGTCAACTGCCATGAGGTTCAACTAACCTCAAAAAAAGTTTTAGGTTCGCCAAATTTCAAACATCGAGGTTGAAGTTTGGTGAACCTTTGTGACATGGTTAGAGAGGAAGGCAAAATTCCATTGGACCCAAAAGGCAAAACGATGGTTACTCAGGAAGATCCAGAGCCACTGCAGAGAAATAGGCAGAAGAAGGATCAGGAAAAGCTAACCAAAACATTGCTGCCAGCACAAGATTTGATTTTTCTGAAAGCCATAGTTGGGAGTACTGTTCTGGCACAGGTGAACCCAAGATCTCCCAAGATAGCCTCCAAAGCCAGGAATGCTTCCCAACCCTCTCCAGATCAGGGAGATACTCCAAACACGAGGGCTAGAAAGCCCAAAAAAACTTAAAAGTCATCAGGAAAGAAGAATAAGCTAAGAACAACGCAGTGAAAACTCAGTCCACCATTCCTAAGACCTTCAGTGGCAAAACCAAATCAAAATCAGGTAAATGAAAGTTCTTTCATCAAACCGTGGAGGCTTAGGAATTAAATTAAAGCAAGAAAGTGTTGACCACCTATTTCGACTAGGGGATCAACTCCATGTACCATGAAGATATGCACCATCAGGTGCTACCAAGTCAGACACTTACTGGTTCTACAAGACAGTTTTGGCCTTCAGCTCTTATTTTTGTAATGGAATTTTCACTCCCCTGCATGGGATTATAATGAAATGGGTCTTCATGGATCATAGTTAGGTCAGTTGCCTTAGGACTTCATCATTAGAGGAGTCCCTTTCACTAAGTGTTTTTTTTCGTCAGGTTATTAATTTGGCCTAACTAGCCTTATTAATTTCTCTTGAGTTTTTCACTCCCACAAATAATTCCTCCAAAGTGGTGAAAGGCGTTATAATGGTCTAGCCCTCTAGTAGCTAGTGTCTAGGAATGTTGTAAATGACCATGCAAGACATCTCCTAGAGTTTTGCGAAATTCCGTCGAGTCTAGATAGTTTTTTTTTAATTTATTAAAATTGCCTAAGTATGGGTAATTTTAATTATTTTTTGATAAAAAATGTAAAAACTAGGTCCTTGGGCTTTTGATAGGGGTATTTGTGCTCAAAAGAAATGGAATGAGACCCCCCTACACCTCTGGACCAAGTTTCAGCTCAATTGGACAGGTTTTGCTAGGTGTTTGTCCATGAGGAGTCTTAGTCAGTCCAAAACAACAATTTAATTGCTAGTATTGACATAGTCAAAATGTCAATTTTTGTAATTTTGAGCTAAGATGGTTAGAGAAAAGGTGGGAGAACTTACCCAAACCCATACCTAAGCCATCCTAAACATTTTCCTAACCTTTATTTACCCCCTCACTTAGCATTCACTTGATTTCACTTGCTCCCCTAGGGGATTTATGCCCCCCCTTGAAGAGGATGTTGTCCCAACTCAAAAATTAAAAGGTGAACACCTCCCTAACCCATAGTGCGCCGTCCCTAGTGCCTAACCTTAGTGTTGGGTGAGATAAAAAGGTATTAGCCATCCCCCTCACTCATCCCTCACCCTCCACTCATGCTCAAAACCCTAAAAGTGTGCCCCCCTTGAGATGCTCAGTTTTGTTTAGGTGTTGACACTTGGAAAGCATCCAAGAGGGGTAGCTTTGCCTTCCCAAGTATAAATAAAGGCCTACCCCTCCTCATTTCACACCAATTCTCAGAGTATTGTTACTATGCCCAAATCTCTCCCACTCATCTCCCACTCTTCTCTCTTCCTTCCTCATTTCTTCTTGTAATTTGTTGCTGCAAGTATTTGCATGCACTCTTTGGAATAAAGAAAAGCTTTGGATGGGAGTTTCATGGTGCATTGGGAGTCTTCTTGATGCTCCTCTAGATCTTTGTTTGAGGTGAAATTGCTGTCATATTTTTCTTGTGGGTTTTCTTGCTTTCAAATCTAATCTAGGAGATCTCAAGCAAAGTATTTTGCTTGGTTAAGTTTATGGTAGTATTGTTGTAGACTTAGTGAGTTATTTGTATGGTATTGGAAAGTATTTTGCAATTTCCATTTCATGTGCTCACCTCCTTATTGTTTTGTAGCAAGATCTCACTTATTTTCAGCTCACTAAGGGTCTAGAGAAGCAATTTTCAAATTTGGGAAATTGCTTGTTCAACCAAGGAATTCCTCCATTAACTTTTTGTTCTGAAATAGGCCTAAAATCATATTATACATTTAGATTTTTATAGTAAAAATTTATCTTTTAACTAACCGAAATTTTTTTGAGGTGTTTTGTACATTTTGCAGCATTTCCAACAAGCTTTTGTTTGCTGGTTTTGCAGATTCTCGCCAGGACAAGGGAAGGTGCTGCCCATTTTGGGCCACAAAACACTCAAGAAGAACCTCCAATAGTTGGGTAACATAATACTCTCTTCTCTCATCTTTCTTAAGCATTGTAAGCAAGCCCAAAGGAGTCCCAAAAGGGCTTGCATTTATCTTCTTTCAATTTTCTGCAATTTTACTTATTTGTTTTGCCTACATCTTGGAGTGTGTTTGGCCCAGCCAACCCCCAAAACTGTTAGGCTAGGTAACAATTTTATTTTCTGCAATTTGATTTATTTGTTTGCCTCACTTGTGATTAGAACAAGGTTGAGAGGCTAAGTTTATTTTCAAGCTTTTCTTTTCAAGTTATTGAATCCACTTGTGCACAAAACCAGAAGGTTTTGTCTTCCATCTTGTGCACTTGCTTGAGGTTGTTATTTTAAGTTTCTTTCAAGTAATTTTAATTTTAATTGTTTCACTACACCTTGGAGTGTGTTTGTCTTTGCCAACCCCCAAAATCGTAAGGCTAGATTTGTTTGTAGTTGCTTTCTTTCACATGCTTAATAATGATCTAAATCTAATCTAAGAAATAATCATGTGATAGTTTAGGCCCATGGAGGCATGGTGATTTAATTCGCTTATCTTGTTCACATTTTCTATCTACCTTTATTTTGGGCATTTTACATTCAAGCACACTTTCCTTTTGCAATTTACTTTCCAAGTACTTTATTTTATTGCAAGTCATTTAAGTTTTAAGTACATTTGCTTAAGTGGTTTAGATCTTTAATGTGCTTTTACTTTCATCTCTTGGAACCTTGTATGATCTTGTGGTTTGTGGCAAACACTTAAGTTCTCTTGCAACTAAATTTTAGTACTTTACTTTCATTGCATTATCTTTCAAATACTTTACTTATCTTGCAAGCACATCTTGCACAACACCACATTTTGTAATCACCTTAACTTAATCTAAACTAACTCAATCTACCTTAGTCTCCTAGGATCTAAAATCAACTAGCTTAATAGGTCACCTT
Source organism: Picea engelmannii (assembly GCA_009831015.1). Taxonomy (NCBI): domain Eukaryota; kingdom Viridiplantae; phylum Streptophyta; class Pinopsida; order Pinales; family Pinaceae; genus Picea; species Picea engelmannii. The sequence goes on along the minus strand of ML776711.1, from coordinate 586,035 downwards.
TTATTGTCCCAACTTTTCCATCAAAACGAGAATTTAAGGAAGAAATGGGAGGTGCTAGATCGGGGACGATCTCACGGTGCTTGGCGTCCTTCCTATGGAGTACTTCTATTCTTGGGTTGACCTGTGGAGCTAGGGTGTGGCCTTGTTTGCCTCACTTATTGAGCACCCAGCAACTGTTTTGGTACAAGCGGGGGGAGTTATTGGGTTGTCACTTAGTCTAGGATTCAATCCTAACTTAATAACTTAATAATCCTAAAATCAATTCACTCAACCTTGGGCAATCTTGTTGGACACAACTTTATGGTTCATGCTTTAATATACAGTGCAAGCTCTTAACTCTTTATCTTTCATGCAATTTACTTTCAAACACTATGGATTGGACTAAGCAGTTGAAAAGTTGCACTTTAGCCCTTAGAGGCCTCTTGTTCGTGCTTTTGAGTTAAGTTAATCTTTTGATGTGATTAGACTCCCTCATTGAAGTTGTGCATCCCTTGGAAGCTTCTTCTTTGTTGGAGCTTGTGGTTGTGTATGCCATTGAAGGCTTCCCCTTGAGTTGCGCATCCCTTGGAGGCACTCTTGTTTGGGTAAGTTGGCTTGTGTGTCGTGGTTGTATTTCCTTTGAGCACTTCTCTTTTACCTGCACATTAAGTCACTTGGTTAGTCATCTTGCTTGTATCATTTATATATCTTGTATCTTCATTGTTATATCATTCAATTGTAACTTTGTGGATAGTTAGTTCTTCTATTATTTTGTATCTAATCTAATCATGTAATCTTGTATTTAGCATTCTTTGTATCTTTTGTTGTAAACTTTGTAAAAATGAATCGCCCTTAAACGTAGTTGACCCCTTGCCCAATCATAGGCACTAGTCTTATAAGACTTAGGGAAAGGATTTCTTTTGCATTGAAAGACTTGCACTTTGCATTGTTGCTTTTGCATATAGGCTAGATTCCCCCAAACCTTAATCAACTAAAATCAACTCCTAGAAATTAACTTTTAACTTCATCTAGTAACTAGGGTCTACCCCCCTTGGCTTCCCTAGGAGTAAGCCTAGACAGAAGAGGTTTAAGTAGAGGTGACAGTGGGCTTTGAACCTAGGCATTGTGCCTCCAAGGACACACTAAATGAGTTGGACTTAGCTCACGTTTGCAAGTGTGTATAAGGACGACAACATCTTTGGCGCCGTTGTCAAGGATAAGTCTTTTATCCTTGGTCTAAACGACATAACTAATTTATTTTTTAAGAACTAAGTAATAAACTTTAGTCCCTAAAATTTTTTAACTTGGATTGGTTGTTTTTGTTTTCTTTATCTTCAAGTGGCAACTCCATTGAACAAATCTGTCAAGTATACTACTAGGAGCACTTCACAAGGAGTGATTTATTCTTTTCATAAACCTAAAAAGGTTTATAGGAGGACATTAAATCGCCTTGCCCCTAAAAGGCTACTTGAAAGTCTTGGAGAAGAAGCACTCACTGATATCCAATACTTGTTTCAAACTAATAACAATCAATCAACTATTAATACTCCCACTAATACTCCTAACATAGTCATGAGTGCCTTTTTGAGACCTTTGAATTTTGCAGCAATCCAAGGGGCTCCTCACACGATTCCTGAAAAGGCCATTCATAAGTTGCCATGTTTTCAGGGGAATAATGTTGTCAATGTTCACTCTCATATTCTGAATTTTGATCTATGTGTTTTGAAGTATTGTCGAGGTCATGATGAAGAGGATGTTAAGATGACATTGTTTGTGTACTCTTTAGAGGGGGATGTTGCAGAGTGGTTTTCAAAGTTTGATCCTAACAAGTTTAGCACCCTAGCTGAAATAGTGAAAGCTTTCAAGGAAAGATGGGGTGATCAGAAGGAAAATAGATTTTTACTAGCTGCCCTTAGTTCAAGTCAGAAAAAGTAAAACGAAACTATGGATGAATTTAACAAAAGATTATTGACTTGGTGAAGAGTCTCCCTACAGATATAATGCCTTCAGATGTTGCAATTTTGATTTATTATATGGAAGCTTTTGAGGGGGAAATGAGATATGCACTAAGGGATAAGGATCCTCAAACACTTAAGGATGCACAAGTTATGGCTGTGAAGATTGACAAGAATATGTGTGAAGCTAGGAAATCTAACATTCCTGGTTTTACTAGAGGAACTTCTTCCCAACCTTATGAGGAGAAGAAAAAGAATGTTGCGAATCAAGGATCTTCTAATGATGGCATTAAGGAACTCACTCAATTGATTAAACAAATGGAGATTAATCATGTTAATCAATTGAAGGAACATGTTAATCAGATTAAGCAAATGGAGATTAACCAAGTCAATCAAATGAATGCCATGCAAAATAGGTTGATATCCATGGAAAGGGGTCAAGCTAGTAGACCCCAACATAGGCCAAATGACAAATGGCCTAAGAGACCTCCTCCCTAAGATCAAAGACCACCAAATCCATTTGAGTCCACTAACTTGGTTGACCACCAAGCTATTCCTTATTGTAGACCTTGTGGACAGTTTCATGAAGAATCAATTTGCCAAGTCTTCCTTCACCTTTGTAATGAGATGGGACCTTATAGAGCAAAAAATGAACAAATTAATATGTTTGGTCATGAGTATAATGTTGGCATGTATGATTGGATGGATTTGATGGAACATGGTGAGGGGGTAAATAGCATGAATAATGTTGTGGTGGATAAGGCAACAGAAAAGTTTGGTCTAAAGCCTACTCCACAAGAAGTAGATGAAATGGCTAGATATAGAGGCATTACCTACCAAAGGAATGAAAATAGAAGTCAAGATAGAAATCAAGCAAACATTCCCAAGGTAGCCCCAACCCCTCCTAAGTCAAATGTGTATGCAAGCTCAAATTTAAATATTGACTTAGGAGGATGGCTAAGTAATGCAAAGATGTTGGTGTTAGTGTCGGAAATAATGAAGATTCCTTCTCAGAGGGAGAAGCTACTCAAAGCCATAGAAAATCCTTCTCAGAACCATGTTGGCATTCCACTAGCAGTAGCTTATCAGAATGCACCTGTTATTTTGCAAAATATGGATAGGGGAAATGAAAAGAATAGACCTTTTTACCTATCTTTTCTCATGAATGATTTTATTCTTCACAATTGTATGCTTGATTCAGGAGCTAGCTCAAATGTTATGACTAAGAAAGTAATGGAACAGTTAAACTTAAGAATATCTAGACCTTATCATAACATTTGTGCTATGGATAGCAAGACAATTCAGGTGCATGGTTTGATTAAAGGATTACAAGTACACTTGGTTGCATTCCCAAACATTATGATAGAGATGGACATCGTTGTGATTGATGTGCCTGATGCTTGGGGTATGTTTCTTTCAAGGAAGACAGTTGCAGATTTAGGTGGTAATTTGCAAATGGATTTAACTTATGCCACCATTCCAACTCCAAATGGTTCCATGTTTAGATTAAACAGGGAGTTGGAAAGGAAGTACCATGTTGAGGATCCTAGGAATCCCAAAAATGATATTGTATATCAAGAACTAGAGATGGGATGTTATGAGATGGAGTCTACTTCTCTAACATCTACCAAGATGGAACTTAATAGTGAACCCCCAAGCATTTGTAGTGTTTGGGACATGTTATCGCACAGTTTGTAGCAAGGATAAAAGGCTTGAGGTTTGAAGGTCAAACTGGCGTAACAGGAACCAATCCCACCCAATGTCACCACAATGGGATGGTTCTTTCTCTTTAGGGAGGTGAGGTCACCGGGGACGTCTCCCCTGGGCCTCACCTCCCTAAAGAGAAAGAACCATCCGATTGTGGTGACATTGGGTGGGCCTTACCACCCTAAAGAGAAAGAACCATCCCATTGTGGTGACATTGGGTGGGATTGGTTCCTGTTACGCCGGTTTGGCCTTCAAAACCTCAAACTTTTATCCCTTCTACAAATTGTGCAATAACAGGACACCATGGATTCTTTTGATGGGCTTTTTCTTGAGGAAGATTTGGATAAAGTAGATAATGGTTTGACTCCTTCAGAATTAAAGTTGGAGTTGGATTTTTCAGTTAAAAATATGTTATCAACTCAACCTTCATCAGAGGAATTAGTTAGATATCAGAAGAGGTTAGATGGAATTCTTGGGCCACACCCTCATTATTTTTCAGAAATTGGGAAAATCAAAGATAGAACATGTGATGAAAATCTGATGGAAAGTAGTAAGGATGATAAGGTTAAGAAAGATAATGTAAAGTATATCATCCCTATGAAGAGGTATGCCAAGCCTTTTAAGGAAAAATTAAGTTCATAAACTTTTCACTTGGCACCTATGAAAAATCATCAGAAATTTTTTAAGGACGATTGTCCCAAGTGGCCTAAGGTTAGAAGCTAGAATTCACATGGGAAAAGCAGAAATTAGGATAAAGTGTATCAGTCTTCTAGCAACTCTTCTCAGCCAGTGAGACGACATAAAGTCAGGCATGTTAGTGAGAGGACCCCCCCTTGAAGTGTTTCTTCAACATGACAGCTTGGTGTCCAAAGGGACACCCTTTGTAACGTATCTCTAACCCTTCTCCTTTTATTTCAGTTTTGTATTATTTCATTCATTATGTGATTATGTACTTAGATTTTTTTGTATCATAGTTTCATTTTGTAGTTGTTGTACAATAGTTATTTCATTATCTGATTATTGTTTATAGCATTTCATTTATTTTATTTGTTTATACATGTATTTATGTTGGGTATTGGTGAGCACTCTGTTTTGTAGAGTCTAGATTCTCGTATGCTCTCCTTCCCAAAGTGAAGATCAAACACACGTCCCCATATGGAGCCAGATGTTGACCACCTATTTTGACTAGGGGGTCAACTCCATGTACCATGAAGATATGCACCATCAGATGCTACCAAGTCTGAGACTTACTAGTTCTACGAGACAGTTTTGGCCTTCAGCTCTTATTTTTGTAATGGAATTTCCGCTCCCATGCGTGGGATTATAATGTAATGGGTTTTCATGGATCATAATTAGGTCAGTTGCCTTAGGACTTCATCATTAGAGGAGTCTCTTTCACTCAGTGTTTTTTTTCCCTCGGGTTATTAATTTGGCCTAACCAACCTTATTAATTTCCCTTGAGTTTTTCACTCCCACAAATAATTCCTCCAAGTGGTGAAAGGCCTTATAATGGTCTAGCCCTCTAGTAGCTAATGTCTAGGAATGTTGTAAATGACCGTGCAAGACATATCCTAGAGTTTTGCGGAATTTCGTGAGTCTAGATAGTTTTTTTTTAATTTATTAAAATTGCCTAAGTATGGGTAATTTTAATTATTTTTTGATAAAAAATGTAAAAACTAGGTCCTTTGGCTTTTGATAGGGGTATTTGTGCTCAAAAGAAATGGAATGAGACCCCCTACACCTGTGGACCAAGTTACAACTCAATTGGACAAGTTTTTCTAGGTGTTTGTCCATGAGCAGTCTTAGTCAGGGACTTAGTCCAAAACAGCAATTTAATTGCTAGTATTGACATAGTCAAAATGTCAATTTTTGTAATTTTGAGCTAAAATGGTTAGAGAAAAGATGGGACAACTTACCCAAACCCATACCTAAGCCATCCTAAACCTTTTCCTAACCTTTATTTACCCCCTCACTTAGCATTCACTTCATTTCACTTGCTCCCCTAGGGGATTTACGCCCCCCCTTGAGGAGGATGTTGTCCCAACTCAAAAATTAAAAGGTGAACACCTCCCTAACCCATAGTGCGCCCTCCCTAGTGCCTAACCTTAGTGTTGGGTGAGCTAAAAAGGTATTACCCATCCCCCTCACTCATCCCTCACCCTCCACTCATGCTCAAACCCCTAAAAGTGCCCCCCTTGAGATGCTCAATTTTGCTTGGGTGTTGACACTTGGAAAACATCCAAGAGAGGTAGCTTTGCCTTCCCAAGTATAAATAAAGGCCTACCCCTCTTCATTTCACACCAATTATCAAAGTACTGTTACTATGCCCAAATCTCTCCCACTCTTCTCTCTTCCTTCCTCATTTCTTTTTGTAAGTTCTTGCTGCAAGTATTTGCATGCACTCTTTGGAATTAAAAAAAGCTTTAGAGGGAGTTTCATGGTGCATTGGGAGTCTTCTTGATGCTCCTCTCGATCTTTGTTTGAGGTGATATTGTTGTCATATTTTTCTTGTGGGTTTTCTTGCTTTCAAATCTAATCTAGGAGATCCCAAGCAAAGTATTTTCCTTGGTTAAGTTTATGCTAGTATTGTTGTAGACTTAGTGAATTATTTGTATGGTATTGGAAAGTATTTTGCAATCTCCATTTCATGTTCTCACCTCCTTATTGTTTTGTAGCAAGATCTCACTTATTTGCAGGTCACTAAGGGTTTGGAGAAGCAATTTTCAGATTTGGGAAATTGCTTGTTCAACCAAGGAATTCCTCCATTGACTTTTTGTTCTAACTTCTATCATTCTTTGAGGATTTGTGGTTGTTTTTCAGTTCTGAAATAGGCCTAAAATAATATTATACATTTAGATTTTTATAGTAAAAATTTATGTTTTCACTAACAAAAAAAATTTTGAGTTGTTTTGTACATTTTGCAGCATTTCCAACAAGTTTTTGCTTGCTGGTTTTGCAGATTCTCGACAGGACAAGGGGAGGTGCTGCCCATTTTGGGGCCACAAAACACTCAAGAAGAACCTCCAATAGTTGGGTAACATAATACCCTCTTCTCTCATCTTTCTTAAGCATTGTAAGCAAGCCCAAGGGAGTCCCAAAAAGGCTTGCATTTCTCTTCTTTCAATTTTCTGCAATTTTACTTATTTGTTTTGCCTACATCTTGGAGTGTGTTTGGCCCAGCCAACTGTTAGAAAGTAATGGATGTGATCATTTAACCATAGACAATATAGCAATATTGTCACCCAACCATAGGCCGAAGCCACCCCCGAGCACCTTAACCTTGACAGAGAATCATTACGGAAGCAAACCCTAAGCTGGATAGCCAAATAAAGGTGGCGCACCTTTCTCCAAGGATAGCGCACCAAGAAAGAGTAACAAGAGCTTATCAGAGAGTCAAAACCATAACAAAGAGAGAGTCCAAGCCAAAACCAAAATCTCTAGCTGCAACAACAGCTCTCCTCCAAACTTGCGCACAAACTGGCCAACTGCAGTGCGCACAAGTGTTGCTTCTGCAGTTCTGAGAATACTAGCCAGAATGAAGACTGGCCTCCTGTGTTTATACTAATTCTGGCAGACTGCCTGGGCCAACTTCTCATTCTGGGTACCAATTCTTTAGTATACAACATTTCCTTTAGTCGACTTCTTCTCTTGGAGGCTAATAACCTAATACAAGTCATTCTCTTGAGCCGACTTGTCTTCTAGGGTTATTAACCAATTAAATAGGGTTTCTTCTTGCTTCCCGGAATATTCTATTCTCGTCAGGTTTACGCGTGGAAGTAAATACCTCTCACAGCTACCGTAATATCAACACTCCTTCCTAGCTAGGGAGGTATTGAAGGTAATGGTCTTGAGCACAAACATACCATTCACCCGGTAGCATCAACATAGTCGTATAGATTATCTCATGATTAGATCATGAGCACCATCATCACTATCAGTGTCATCAACTGCATCATCTCTCGAAACCATACTCCATCTGAGTAATCAGACATGATGCTGGATAAGTCACTCACTCCACAGAGTGACACAAGAACCATTCTTCTAATCCGAACATATGTCCTAGAAGAATAAATGTCCTGGACCATTTTCCGTCTGGGAATTCTCTGTCCATTGAACATCCGTCTAGCTAATAATCATTTCCAACACTATTGATAGTCTTCAAGGCAATCGGAACAATGTCATTCAATAGAACACAACTGTGTCTATCCATAGTAGTACACAACTACAATCCAGTAGTACACTACCACACCAAGTAGCACACAGATACATGATCAGTGACATATAGTCACAATTAGTGGAACACATCCACCACAGTAGCATACATCTACTATCCAAAGACATACAGTCTCCATAACAATCATATCATTTGATATCAACCTGCACAGAAAACATTGTTATGATATAAACCGAATCATCTGGGCCATTCTTCCACTCACATCTGTGAGATCTCGAAGAGCATCTGCCCTCAGAAGGTAAAACATCAATGATGAGCTATTTGGACTATTCTTCTCAAGCAAGGAAGAATAATTGTCCCAATTTTTTAGCATAGACCATTCACCTATCTAGGCCATTCCTCCAGCACTAAACAAAGTGCAACCTGGAGAGAATGAATGTGCCCTAGGGAATGTCTTGTAAATTTTTCAGACCCCAACCCAGTTTCAGTCTTGCTGATTTTTCAGCCAAAGTTAAATGCCCAAACCCAGTTTCAGCATTGTTTCAACATATGTTACAGCACTGTTTCAACATATGTTTCAGCACTGTTTCAGCATATGTTACAACACTGTTTCAGCATATGTTTCAGCATTGTTTCAGCATATAAAAACTTAACAGAAAATAAACTTCAGAACTGAAACATGAGGATTCTGAACATCGTTTTCAACGCAGAAATAAAATATCAGCAGTATGCAAAACTCAGAAAATAT
>ML776711.1:488454-522478 GCA_009831015.1 Picea engelmannii | reverse complement strand
TGTGATAATCAAAGTTGCATAAAATTGACAGAGAACCCGGTATTTCACGACAGGTCAAAACATATTGACATGAGGTACCACTATATCCGAGACTTGGTCCAGAGAAAAACTGTAAAGTTACAGTACATAGCCACGAGCGAGCATGTAGTTGATATCCTGACCAAGCCTCTGACCTCTAGACAGTTTGTGCAGTTGAGAGGAAAGCTTGGTGTGGCTGAGAATGACTCCCTCGCTGAGAGGGAGTGTTAAATTTGGCAGCATCGATAGTCATTCTCCAAAGAGAGGCCATATGGGCCACCCTGAGGCTAGCCAGGGAGATTTGGAGAATCAACCAGTCTTGTGAGGTATTGACAAAAGCCAGGGGGAACGTACAACCTCAGTGAGTCAAACCAAAAGTCAGGACGAACGAGATGAACGAGATGCTATGTGAGTCTAATGCAAAAGTCAAGGGGAACGTACAACCTTTGTGAGCATAGACAGTTTAGTGCAAAAGTCAGGGGGAACGTACAACCTCTGTGAGCATAGACAGACTAGTGCAAAAGTCTGGGGGAACATACAACCTCTGTGAGCCTAGTCAAACCTTGTGAGCCATGAGCAAAAAAGGCATCTAGCAAAAGTTAGGTTGAATATAAAATTCCTATGAGCTAGAAACAAACAATATTCCTAATATTGCAAATGATATAAATGTATTGATCTAGTGCGTTGGCACGTGTAACATTATCCACCATGAAGAGAATTTTGAATTGCCTTGTAAAGAGTCAAGTTGTAACTGAAGTATTAAAGTCTAGTTCTATTTTAGAACTAAAGTGCAATGCTGAGTTGTAACTGAAGTCTTAAGTCTAGTTCTATTTTAGAACTAAAGTGTAATGTTGAGTTGCAACTGAAGTCTTAAGTCTAGTTCTATTTTAGAACTAAAGTGTAATGTTGAGTTGCAACTGAAGTCTTAAGTCTAGTTCTATTTTAGAACTAAAGTGTAATGTTGAGTTGCAACTGAAGTCTTAAGTCTAGTTCCATTTTTGAACTAAAGTGTAATGTTGAGTTGCAACTGAAGTCTTAAAGTCTAGTTCTATTTTCGAACTAAAGTGTAATGTTGAGTTGCAACTGAAGTCTTAAGTCTAGTTCTATTTTCGAACTAAAGCATACCAATCTCAAGTCTAGTTCTATTTTCGAACTAAAGTGTAATGCTAAGTTGTAACCAGTCTCAAGTCTAGTTCTAAGTTTGAACTAAAGTATGAAGTTGAGTTATGATTAACTCATGCAAACAGGTTACTATTTTGAGTCTCTCCTCTTCTCCTCTTCAGCCTATATAAGAGAGGTTGAACCCTCTCTTCAACACAGTTTTTGAGATGCAGGTTAAGGGTGAAGCAATAGAGGCACACATCAGTGATAAAGAGGCAGCATACCAAAGCAGCATATCAGTGTTGCATATCAACAATAGAGGCAGCATATCAGAGGTGTATTTCAGCAAGGTCTTTTAGGTCTTTGTCAGGTCAGAGTCATCTTGGCAAGCTCTTTAAGAGCAGAACATTCATGGTAAATATTTGTAAGTGATCTTACATTATTAATGCAATAAAGGAATATCGTTTGTTGGGGTTTTCCTCCCTATACAGGGTTTCCCTAGGGTATATGTGTTGTTGATGTGCATGCTTACTCATCTACATAGTTACTGCTATTCGATTATGATTTGGTATTGTTGAAGTGTATTAAGCTGGAATCAAAGTGTTGAAGAAAATAAAAGAATTAATCCGCATAAGAAATCAAGCTCATAATTTAACACAACGAAGCTTGAGTGATGTTCTTTAGGGAAGAACAGCCACCTATCCTCCCCTACTCACCCCCCCTCTCCCCTATCTCACCACTAATAACGGGATTATGGACATGGAGGGAACCGCTCATCTCTATCCTCTCACAATCATCTCTCCTCTTCAATAAACCCCATGCAAGCATACCAAGGCTATAGGGATTTAATGCAAAATCTATTGAAAGATTTCCACTACAAAGCAATATTTCATAGGAGTAGTGACTCCTCTAAAATTCCCGTCACCCCCATCATTACCCATAGAAAATCCAAGGTTAATGATTTTGTCTATATGTTAGAAATGGTCATTCTATCATTAAACATCAAATATTTTGTTTGTATAAGAAACTAGACAATATGATGCCAAATGACAATAAAAAAACAAATATGGTTGCCCCCTAGAAGGGCAGCATCATCTCTGAAAACAAAAGTAAGCACCGAGTTATGCAACCTTAAAGGCATTAAAAACCAAAAAAACTAACAAACCATTAAAGAAAATAAATTAAAGATACGTCATGTATCCAAATTGCTATTCTAGGGAATCAACGATCATTGCAATTGGTTGCCCAGATGACTTGATTGATAGGAGTTAACCCATATGTGATCTTCAAATCGAGTTTTGGATGAATAATCAAAGGATTTCTTAGGTTGGATGACAAACAACTTAAAAGATATCCTCTCCAGGGGGCCTCCTAGTAGAAGGAACATTTGAGGGGTTGCTCAATGATGGTTATTTAAGGGAGTTTGGCATCGAGTTTTATATTCTACTTTCAAATATCAGAGCGATAGCAAACCACCAATGAATAATGATGGGTTCTAAAGACTACAGGAGGAGAGTGGTTGAATTGTATTCCAAGTTTGTATTGAGGGGAGAGTGGTACATAATTTAGTTCTTCAAAGTTTGTCGATTTGTTGGAGCTCTCATTTGAAGGGGGGTGTTGGAGTAAATAACAAGCTCCAATATTATGCTATATATAACCATGTATTAATGTATGTAACATTTGACCACTACAAATGTTAGTGGTTAAATTATGTAAATGTTTGTGGTTAGAAACATGTGACCAACATAACAATAAATGAGGACTAGGTGGCTAAACCACCATAAATTCCTAAGGATGCGATAAATATGTGAATCGAGATCATTTATGTCAGAGAATGTAGTGAAACGGTGATGTATCATTGCTGCAGCATCATTACTAAAGAATAATGTTTTGTATTCTCTCCATTATCGTGTGTTTCGCTTGTATGTGGGTGCATTCCAAAAATTATCATGAGAGTGCCTTAAATAATTGGATTTATCTTTGCCACACACAAAGTTTAGTTACAATTATAATGTAAGGATTTCCACAAGTCAGAAATCCAAAAGGGGTGGTAGATTTAGTAGAATTATCAATCGATGTGCCATGTTAATGGAGATGCTAAAGGATTTGTAAAACATATTCACGAAATTCAACTGCAGGTGAAGCAAAAGTTGAAAGAGATGAATGAAAAATATAGGAGGCAACTAAATCTTCATGGAAAAGAAAAGATTATTTAGAAAGGGGATCAAGTTATGGTGCATTTACAAAAAGATCAATTTCCTCGAGGTACATATAACAAGTTAAAAAAGAATAAAAAACTGGACCATGTACAATTTTGAAGCAGATAAATGAAAACACGTATGTTATTGCCTTGCTGAAGGAGTTCGATATCAGTCAACTCTTCAATATTTCTCATATTTATGCATATCATGCAGAGCAAAAAGAAATCTTTGCTATAATTGTGGAGATGGATTGGAAGAAATGTCTACATAACGAGAGAGAACGAATGAAACGAGTTGTGGGCAGGAAGTTAAGGCCTTGAAAAGAAAGAAATTACAAACCTTCTTGGAAAGGATTACCAGATTCAACTAACACTTGGATAACTGAAATATAATTTCTCAAATATAGAGGGAGTAGCTTGAGCGACACATAAAATTCTGCACTATTTCAATATGAGTGGGGACCAGGAGGTTGAGAATTTTTCAGATGTGGGGAAGATGATGCAAGTGCCAGGTTGATATGCTGTAGGTAAAATGTGCCAAATAAAGATAGGTTGTGGATCTAAATAATTTCTGGATTTGATGATGTTTTGGGAACTGCAAGATTAGGTTGGGAGCCTGTGATAGTTTAGCAAGGTTAGGTTGTGAGCTACCAGATGGGAATAAGTTGCAAGAACGTCAAGGTTAGGTTGTTAGCCCGTGAAAGCCTTGCGAGATAAGGTTGTAGGCCATTGAGCTATGGACATAAGGGTATATTGAAAAATTGGCATGTCGGCCACATTGTAAAATTGGAATGTGGACCCCCAAGCTAGGCTGCAAGGTCAAGTTGTGGGTTAACATGGCACTATGGAAGCCTAAAGGACATTGAAAGGTTGGGTTCTGGGTCGATGGACACACTGCAGTGTTTTGTGACGACGGGAAAGTGAAGTAGACGGGATCGAAAGGAAGATACTGCAGAACGGATCAAGAGGGAAGTTGAAGGGTTGAGAGTTGAAAGACATCTCTCACGGATGTAATTTATAACTAATGTGTATATGTCAATGTCACGATACATAAGATCGAGTCTCAATATATCTGAATAAAAAAGAACCTGGTGGTTTCGAACCTGAATGAAAGAATTGCACGCCAAAACACAGTAGCCAGCCTAAACAGGCTTCATTTTTCACATTTTGGCAGCATTAGAAAAGAAATTAATTCCGAAAAACCACTGATTTGGAGCAGAGTTGGGATCAAACATTTAGAAGCAAAATTAAACAAGTAGAAGATGGGTATGGTGTTTCGAAGCTTACTGTCCTTTGTGGTGTTGCGGAATGATCTCGAGGAGCCGTGGGAGGAGGAGGAAGCTCCATTGTCTGTCATGTCTCGCTGACTGGTGGCTCCCTCCGAATTGTTGGGAAAGGGATATGAAGCCTGATAACCCTCGCACCGACGCACACTGTCTTAAAACATACTCACTCTATTACAAATGAATTTGCGAAGGTATTATACGCTGCCTTCCATCAACCCACGCAACTTTCCGCCGATTCGCGTTTTTCCTACTTTTCATTTCCTTTCTTTTCCATTTTCTACCCTTCTTGTGTCTGGTAAAATCTTTTTCCAGTGACTGCAAGCAACAAGATGCCCCGTGTGATTCCTATAACCTGTCACATTTCCACTTAACTTGTTCTTTTTTTTAAATAACCACCTAATTGTTCTTTTTTATTAAATAACCTTCGATTTATTACACTGAAGCCATTATTTATCGTCATTATCTTTGTATTTCAAAGAGCACATTTTTGTACAAGCCATTATTTATCGTCATTATTTTGTCATTATTTTTGTATTTCAAAGAGAACACTTTTGTAGTACACTGGGGATGCAAGTCAATACTAGCAAGACGAAAGTGGTGATTTTTTCTAACAAAAGAAAACATAAGCAATATAAGTTCTACTTTGAAAGCAACACTCTTGAAAAAGTGGCAGATTATAAATGCCTCGGAATTGACTTCAAGAAAAATCTAAGTTGGGAAGGTTGCAGAAAGAAAAGAACTTTGGGAGGTTGGAAAGTGTTCTATGCTTTTCAAAATAGGTGCAGAGAAATAGAGCTATGGGATTGGAAGACTATGCAAACTCTCTTTGGGTTTTTAGTGATCCCGGTGGTTCTATATGGTTGTGAAGTGTGGGCCAGCAGCACATCTGACTTACAGTGGAAGCAAATTGAGAAGATTCAAAAACGTTTGATCACAAACAAGTTTAAAATTAAGAGTTCAGTCCCTTATGATATCATATTGAGTGAAATGGGGGTTGCTCCTATTGAAGCAATTGCTATGGTGCGTCTCATAAGATATCTAAAAGAAATTGATTAAATGGAAGACAATCGGTGGCCTAAGGTCGTCTTCAATGACATATTGTGCAAAAGAAAAAAGACGTGGATGCGACAAAATATTAAATGGCTTAATAAATGGGATATCCACTTGAACAGGTGCCCTACGAATAGTAAAGAGATAAAGGTTTTTGTTATTGATAGGTTCCACAAGCGAACTTGGGATAAAGGGCTCATGAGAAAGAAAGAGTATTATATTGACGAGTTTAACCCCACATACAATCATCATCAAAAAGCATACATAGGGGCCAATATCATCTTGGAGAGCCAAAATGTTTATTGCCCAATTAAGAACCAATTCTCATCATCTTCGTTGTGAAACTGGGTGTTGGAAAAGACCAAAAGAAGCTTGGGAAGAAAGGGTTTGTGTGTTCTACACCTCCGGAAAAGTGGAAATAGAAAAACATTTCATTTTAGAGTGTGAAGCCTTTAAAGACAGTAGGGACAACTAGCTCTTGGAATGACTTATTCAGCGAGAGGACAGTGGAGAAATTAGGGGAGCTCATCATCAAGTTGAACAGGAAAAGGGTTGAATTGCATAAATCAATGTGTGAGGTGGTCTGTCCCATAGGCTATTGTTAGCCTCGTGAACATTAAAATCATTTTCTTTCTTTCTTTATACATATGTCACATCTTTTACATCTACATTATAAGAGCATTGAGATTTTTTATATTTACAAAATTTTTAATTTTATATTTAGAATTACATCCTAATTCAAATTATTTATTTTTATAATGGTGTTTTTTATTAACATGGTAGTTGATTGGTTGTGGGGTGAGTATGTTTTTTTATTTGTTCTCTCCTTTCTTCTTTGTGAAATCTATCATATGCATGTGTGTGAGAAACAACAATAGGATACACATCTTGTGGCAGCTTGGAATAGCTTTTACGACTATAAAATCATATTTTCTCTTTTTCTTTCTCAAGAAATATAGTTTGTCATTGCCTACATATTGAGCATTCCAAGTGAAGATGCTAGTACATTGCTAGCCCCTCAAACTCTCCTCTTGTGTTATGACAACATATAACTCCCACAAGCCATTATCCTTATGCTAATGGAGGCAACGACAAGGGAATAGTGTTTCGTATTAACATAATGGTTGATTCGTTACGAAGTGAGTATGTTTTTTTGCTCAACATTTCTCTCCCCCTCTATAGAGCGTGTTGTGTGTCTGAAACAACGGTGAAATGGATTTTATAATAACTTCTACAACTATAAAAATCTCCTTTAAACAAGGTCACATAAATCTTTTTCCAAACTAAGGTACTTCTTTAAAGTTAAGAGAAGCCACCTATACCATGTGTGCATACCTTACACTTATGTCATGTTTCGAGTCCATGCTTTGAATCTATATCTAGTACGTGCAAACATGTCTTGTGTTAGTATATGCACCATGTACCGATGAATATATTATTCTCATTCTATTGGCATATTCTATTCAATCATGATCCCTATTATGCTCAACATCACCTTTGTGTATGTCAAACTTGCAATCAACTTGTAACCTATTCTCGAGTTTATGCCTCCTTTTTCCATGATGCTATCATTATCAGGGTAACCTTCATGCATTTTCCTTGTGAAATACATCAAACAAAATAAAAGCTTTCCATCATTTACATCTTCATTTTTTCAAAAAAAATAAAAATACTTATCATTATTTCTCAAAAAATTCTTTATCTATTAAGTTTTACAACATACTACTTTTTTTACTCCTAAAATAAATCTCACATTAAAAAATTTCAAACCAACAACCATATTTTTCAATACAATGATTTAAGTGTATAAACTTTAAATTTACATTTAATATTTTTCAATAATTTAACCCTATAAACTTTAAATTAACATCTAAAATTAGGAAAAAAAATCTCAAACCAACCACCATATTTTTCAATACAATGATTTAAGCCTATAAACTTTAAATTGACATCTAATATTTTTCAATACAATAATTTAACTCTATAAACTTTAAATTAGCATCTAAACTATATAACCCAGTTATGAAAAGAAAGAGTTCCAAAACACTAGTTTACCCAACCCATAGCACCAAGTTTGCTTTTGTGAAGGCTAGTCAACTTACATCATGTATTTTCCCATTCCTAATTGCTTATTGTGACAGTTCAAACACCCATTGGAAAAAGTCAACTTACATCATGTATTTTCACATGCCTAATTGTTTATTGTAACTAAGTTGAAATACTCGTAGAAAAACAGTGACTAATCCCATGGGTATTTCAACTCAAAGTACTCACATTGTAAGTAAATTTCGTCTTAGAGTAGTCTCAATGATTAACCCACATTGTATGTGAATAGGGTTTCGCTGCTTACACTCACTTTTCAAATATTCTCTCATTGTGCGTAATGTATATAGTTTAAAAGATTTTCTCATTGTGCGTAATGTGTATAGTATAAAGTGCATTAAAAGATTTTCTCATTGTGCATAATGTGTATAGTATAAAGTACATTTTGTAGATGTTTCAACATATGTTTAGGGATTTGGCTCTTGCTATGGGATTGCCCCCAATGTGTTGGGTCAGAAGTTGGATTTTTTATTAACAAAAAAAAAATGAATATATTGATAAGTGAGGTGACTAGGAATATCTATAATATGTTGGTCATATAATTTAAAGAGGAGATGACGTTGTCAACTAAAATAGAAACTTAAAGATAATATGAAGTTGTCAACTAATAGAGAAATGACAATGGAGAATACAAGAGAAATGACAATGGGCAAAAAAATTTGACAAAAACAAAGTCCATAAAAATAGAATAATTCAAATAAAGATATATTTAATGATAACCAACTTGGGATAGTATTTAGAGGCGTGATTGCTTAGTTTAGATGATAAATTTCAATGGTTGAGAGACAAGGTATCATCACTATTCTCAAGAACATGTTGAAATGGTTCTTTATATCTCCTAACAAATTCCACGCTTGCAAACTATTTGTAATAGCATGTATTGAAATAATGTCAAATAGTACGAATATTAAATGTCTTTTGAGAGAAAATCATTGCATCACATTTTTAAAGAAGAAATACATCCACATAACAAACAAAAGTTAGTTTGTTAGGGGTGGACCGAGTGGTTGGGATTAATGATGTTAATGTCATCCATCTCGATTTGAATTATGCTTAACTTCGATGCGTGATTGTGGGCTTCGCGTGAAAATCTAAGATTTATAGTGACATCTCAACAAATTCAAAGTTATGTCTCATGAGAGCAATCTCATTTAGTTACAAATCCTCAATTAAAAATAAATAAATAAAAAACTACAAACAACATAATAGTTTATATCTATAATGCATAATAAAATAGGATAGATCCCTTCCTCTTTACTTAAAGTAAAATATATGAAGGGAAATATTCTAAGATATGTAATCTAGTTGAAAATGATTATAAACAAAGCAAAGATAAATAATTATTGCATCATCACAATGTATACAATTCATCTATTGTGTTTTTTCTACCAATAACATTGTTTTTTAGACCAATAACATAAAAATATATGAAGAGAAGTGTTCTAAAATATATACATCTATTGTGTTTTCTCGATCAATAACATAAAAAAAAATATGAAAAAAAATGTTCTGAATATATATAATATATAATCTAGTTAAGAATGATTATGAACCAAGCAAAGATAAATAATTAGTGCATTATTACAATGTATAGGATGTGTTTTGTCTACTGGTAACATTTTCTCTAGGTATAGGATCCATGATCCATCTATTGTGTTTTCTCTACTAGTAACACTTTCCATATATAGAATTACATTGATTTGTAACTCATGTTTAACATTTTGTTATTGGAGAGTGGTGCATTTTTAATGCGAAGATGTTTTGGGAGTGTTGGAATGTGTTTCATAAACTTTTTTTGAGTGAAAAAAAGGTTGTGTAGAGATCAATTATCTCATAAAAACAAAAAAATTGATTTTCACCCCTTTGCATGACACATTTTTTTATTTCATATCCACGTGGGCTTCATCTAGTAATGGAAAAGGTACTTCACTCTATTTTAGTATGCTTCTAGTTCCATACCATTTTATATATGCTGGGATCTGTTTAGATGGATAGAGTAAAATATGAAAATTTTACAATGTTGTGTATATGAGAGATAAAATGATTCAACAAAGTAAAGTAAAGGGGTAAATTTTGAATGGTAATTTGAAAAATATATATATATATATATTCAATCAAACCGATATACATTATAGGAGGTAATATAGCGAATGTTAACACATTGTAATGTGTAAAGTGGTAGAGTGTAGTTGCCTCGTTTTTTCTCAATTTTTTTTAAATGAATTTATTAAATCATGTTAATTTATATATGAATTGAATTGAAATAGAAATATATTTTTATTCTTGTTATATCATGTTTAATTGTATTTTATTATGAGATTAATCTTTTCTCCTCCACAAAGATTTATTCTTCTTTTTATTTATAAATGCTTTAAAATTTGCAACATTGTAGCAAAATTGAAATATTGTAATTATTTTTCATTTTACTTGTACATATTTGCATATTTTTAAATTGTGTTTTTATATTTGAGGGGAAATAATAATGTTTTATTTTATACATTTGTAATGTTTCACTCTTCTTATATTGTAAAACACAACAAAATGTTCATCTTGTTTAACTTTGTGTTCTCTTGTCAAGTGGCATATACTTTATATGAGTTTGGTTTCAAATGCTTATTTGCATATGTTTACAAGAAATCACTTCTAATAATACATGCATCCTTAATGTTTTAACGTGGTCTTGCATATGGACAATAAAACTTATATTGTATATATATTTGACGAGAACATTGTGATCATTCAAATGAAATGCATACGAAGGAAGAAACATCGATACAAAATGGAGCTAATAATCTTGTGGCTAGGAAAAAGAAGAGTGGACTAAAATCATTAAAGGCATTGGCACAAATAGTTGGAAAGGGAATGTGTAACCTTTTATTTTTAGATGTAGTAGTGGTATGAATTGCAACATGTAAGTCTTGTACTCGTGTGAGTGATAATGTTCTCCTCTCACTTATTCTATTTTCTATGAATCTCTAATTTAATTATCACAATAATATTGTATTCCATGCTTTATAGATTGTTTACAACATTATATACAACTTTAATTTAAATTATCTTATATCCCTTCTATGGTGATACAATATGCCATGTGCTAGATGCATGTAGGTATTGAGTATCGATTTAAGCATCAAATTGGGAAAGTAGGTATTGAGTATCGATTTAACCATCAAATTGGGAAAGTTGTAGGGTGTGTTTGAATTTATATTTGTAAAGTGTGTGCATATATTCTTGTGGCTAAATGTTAAAAATATTCTCTTACATGAACTTCTTCACTCCACATTTTTATCCATGCAAAATAGGAAATCTTAAGCTTGTATTTTAGAAAAGAATTATCACATAATATCCTTGAATATTATTTTAATGTATGTGAATGTCATTAGAATTTGTAGATACGAATAATTTTCTCTTTCTTTTTTTCCCAGGATGTTTTGTTATGCATTTTTTTATGTGTTTGATTATTTTTAGGTACTTATTATTGTATCTCGAGTAAAATTTGAAAATATATGAACCACTTACTTTATTTTAGTTTTGGTTAAAATCCAACAAAAAGATAAAAATCTAACCGAAGAATAACATCGTATCGAGTTATATGTAGTGAGCATGGCTTTTAAAGGTTTTATGCTCTTAGACTATTTCAAGAGCCTTTAGTTTTTGAACCATATCCCTATAAATATTTTTTATAGGAGCTTGGAGATTTGAAGAATATGCTCAATGTTAAAGTCAAGAAATTGGTATCTAAAATTGTGCCTTTCCTTGTATTATTATTTCTTCGGCACTCCCATGAATGGTCAAATTGTCTCCTTATTCTTATTCTTAAACACTAACTATTGTCTTCTCCAACATGCATGTGGATCTTTTTCGTGTGCTACAAGACTTCTAGGAATCGAGATATTGTTTGTTAAAGCAACTCTATGAAGCTTCAAGCATTGCTTCTCAGGTATGCATAATTGTCATTATACTTATGCTACTATGTTTGATTAAGATATGGAAACAAAGAACTTTAAATGAGGATCATGCTATTTTGTTATGTATCAATTCAATTTAGTATAGGGTTTGCAAATCTTATAGATAACCAATGAGGTTTCACGACATTCAACTTCATAAAAGACACAAAGAATCACATGCATATGTATCCCTAAAACAACAATAAACAATATATGAAACATTATCATATCAATAACCTACGTTAGAGAAGCACCCAATCAACTATGTGACAAACCCTGAGTACAAAATCTACTACACTAGCAATGCAAAATTTAAAATGAAGTACAACAACTATAATAAAATATTTTGGGGGTAATTCATCCTTTTTTACAAGATTTTGAGCAAAATTCAAGAAAATTAAGCTCATTTAAATCTCATAGAACTTGTATGTGGGTAAAAATAAAGGAAATTTCAATAGGTATTTTAAATGCAATTCACAAAACCTTAAAAGAGGGCCAAAAAAAGCTTGAAATGACAAAGAACAACTCCATATTACAATGCTAACAACATATATGATGACTCATGAGTGCTCTAGGATTTTGATACAATATAGTACTTAGGCAAAACGTATATATGAACATATATGTTGACTTATATAATAATACTGAATTGAAATCCTTTTTTCTAAGAAAAGAAACATATGTTCAAATTTTGAGATGAAAACATATACACATGTGCATGCCAAGCTAGCATTCTCAAAAAAGCTCAAAAGCCTTCAATGAATGTAATCCTATAGGATTTTCTAAGTACCAAATTAAACTACTTCCTTCAAAAGACTTCACATTTCACAATTACATTCTTGAATGTGGACATTGTACATCGACATTTGCTTCAAAAATAGATATCCAACATATCATCACTATAGTAGATTGATTAGAAATATATTGAGCAAGAAGTTACATATTGGATATTCCCATCTACTACTTATATTTTCTCCATTGATCTATTCCTACATCCTTAGTGCTTCCTTGGCCAATATATCTGCCTTCATATTTAGCTCCCTATATACGTGCTGAAAATATAATAAAATGAAATTTGTCCTCACGTCTCTGATTCTATACATTAATGGGACCAACAATAAATTTTCTAGATCAGAATTTCCATTTGCCCACTCCACTATAAGCTTGGAGTCTCTTACCACCCGTAGACTATTTAAACCTTTCTCTATTGTTATTTCATAATTAACCATGGAGCATAAAGTTATACTTTGTTATTTGATCCCTCTCATGCAAATGCTTTGAAACTAATCTCACGAGTGTCTCTTAAAAAATTACTACCTTCTACTCCACAAGTGTTGAGACCACCTCAACATGCCCCGTCAAAATAACCCAACGCTATTGTTTATCTAAATCTGGAGATTTAAGGATTCATTGTTTCTTTTCCTTCAGTGGATACCATATCATGGCATCTATGTATGCATATCTAATCTGATTACGAAATTCAATAGGAATAACATCTTTGTTTTGAATTTCCTTTTCATTTCTTGCTAGCTAAATTGCCCACATTATTGTACAAAGCAATTACTTGTGTATTCTAACAAACTTGTCATTATGCCATTTCTCCCAATAGTCATGTAATGTATTCCCTTCTCATTTACCTTCACCATTAACTAATTTCAAGGCATCCTCCCATATTTCTTTTGTGAATAGGTAATGAACAAACAAATGATCCTCACAATCATCTTTTTTTTACATAAGATACACCATCATGAACCCTGCAAGTCCCTTTTTTTGTAATTATCCCATGTTAATAGATTATTAGATAAAGCCAACCATAAGAAATATTTTGTTTTGAGCGGGCATGTAAGCTTTTTTTGTCCTCCTCTGCTTTCATTAGAAGGAAGTGAGCAGAGAAGGACAACCTCCCATAAAAAATATAATTTCTGAATTTATGTTGTGACGGTACTTTAATTTCAGTTTGACTGTTGGACCATATTTATATTTATATTTTGACAGCAAACAACTGGATTTATTTTTGGCATATTTATTATATTTTGGGAGGCACAAGTGTATTTATGGCATATCTATTTTTGGGTTGTTGGATGTGCACGTATTTTATGATGACGAGATAACATGACATGCATATTAAAATTATGGAGGAACAATGGAATATTGAAAATTAAACAAATAAAGAGATGCGTAGGGGGGCCCCATCTATTAATTATTATTTATTATCCTTTATCATTATTTAAAAAAGTTGTCCTACTTAATTAAAATTATTTAGCCTTCTAACTAAAATGTAGTTGAACTACTTGAACTACCTCATTGAAGAATAAAAGGAGAAGGCATGAGAACATAGAAAGGCAATTATGATAAAGGTTTTCTCTTGTTCTGAAGTGAGATTTCATTCATCTTTCATTCATTTATGAATTGCATAGAGATGAATCCTCTTGTTGATAGCAGGGTTATATTGAAGGTGGGAAGAAGAAGGGCTAAGAAGCATAGATATTTGACATGCTTCAAAAGGTCATTCATTTGTCTCGATAGTCCATTAATTTTAATTTGATTTCTAAATTAGTTTTTAGTGCCGATTAGAATTATTTTGCAGAGTCAAGACATTGATGCATTTGTGGCTTGGTTGATCGAGTAATTTTTTGGTCTTGGTCTTTTCTTTGAAGACATCAGTTGTCTTTGTGTGATGTAAAATTCCACCATAGACTTCTAAGTATAACTTTGGTTCTCACCATCGTAGGGGTTTGTAAAGATAGATTTTGTTGTGATTTGGAATTCAAATCAATAAAATCATCTGTTGATTTTGGTCTCACATTTGGATCTATTGTATAATGATATTTCATATTTAGTTTCTTTAAATTGTCTATTTTAAATTTGTTTATAATCATATTAAAAAAAATCTATTTTCTTTTTATCAAAGCACTTAAATATAAAATAGCATCAAACCCAAGTACTTATTGCTTCATGGCTGATTGACATTTTTTATGGCTATAAACATAGGGTGATAATCCCACCTATCTTACCTTGGCCTTGTGAGAATCGAAAATGTTGGTATACAGACTTTCCATTCATTTTCATCAACACTTTGTCAGACACAATTTCTCTATGAACTCCAAATCTGGTAAATATGTTTTCATAAAGGAATTCCACTACTCTTTTCTCTTCAACGTTTTTGAGGGGTTGGACTTCTACCCATTTCATGAGGTAATCAATACATACTAGTATATACTTGAATTGATTGGATGATAGATTGATGGGACCTACATAATCAATTCCGCATTTCTTGAATGGTTCAAGAGAATCCTATGGTTGTAATGGATTTTCTTCAGTTTTGGTAGGCTGTCCCATTCTTGGCAGGAATCACAACGTCTCACATATGCTTTGACATCCTTCTGAAGTGTTGGCCAATAATTCATGGTGGAGAGAATCTTTTTAGCAGTTATTGTTGCAACAAAATTCCCTTTGCATGGTTCATCATGAAAAGCCTTCAATATTTCATACACTTCATATTCCCTCACACATTTTTGAAGAATATTATATATTCCTAACTTTAATAAGTAACCTTTTATCCATGTAAAAGGTCCACTTTTTCCAACCAAAGCACAACATTCTTAATAGGAAAAATGTTGGGGTAGTCTTCCTGCAACCAAATAATTTGCATTGTCTGCAAACCATGGTGTGATCATAGATACAACAAAGAGGTGCTCATCAGGAAATGAATAATCCATTGGTTCATCCACTCTATCATTTGGAATCCGTGACAAAAAAATCTGCAACCACATTTTCCCGACCAAGCTTATCGATTATTGTTATGTCAAATTCTTGAAGTAATAACCAACAAATTAGTCTACCATTTATTACTTGTTTATTTGCAAGATATTTAATTATTGAATGATCTATATGCACAAATGTGGGATATCCAGTTATATAATCGCATAAATTGTTGATTGCATAAACTACTTCTAAAAACTCCTTTTCTGTCATTGTATAACTATGCTCAACTTTTGCAAGATTTTTTCTAATGGAATATATTGCATGCATAGATAAATTCTCCTTCTATCCTAACACAACACCCAAAATTTTATCAGGAGCATCAATATAAATATGAAATGGTAATTTTCAGTTGTTTCCTTGCAAAACAAGAGTTGTAATTAATTTATGTTGTAAAGTTTCAAAGGCTTTCTATCAAGCTTCTATCCAAATGAATTATGCATCCTTAGAAAGCAAAACAAATAATGGAGAGGTCAATTTACTAAAATTTTGGATAAATCTTCTATAATACTCAGCATGCCCGGGGAAACTTCTTATATCAAGTTGTTTGTTGGAACTAACATATTTTTGATGACATTAGTTTTAACAGTGTCAACTTGAATACCTTTAGTAGAAACATGATGTCTTAATACAATTCCTTCTATCATCATTCAAAAAATTTCTCATTACTCAATGAAAGATTATTTTCTACACATCTCTGAAGAAATTTTTTCAATCTAGATAGTGCTTCATCACACTAACTTCCAAAACTAGTGAAATCATCCATAAAAATTTCCATGCAATCTGATATTACATCAGAAAAAATACTCAGAACAACTCTCTGAAAAGTGGTCGGTGCATTGCATAACCCAAAGGGTAAAACTCTATAAGAAAAATTTCCCCAAGGGCATGTGAATGTTGTTTTGTCTTGATCTTTTGGTACAATCTGGATTTGGTTATATCCTCTAAAACCATCCAGAAAAGAAAAATTTCCTTTCGGACAAGGAATCCAAAACTTGGTCAATAAAGGGTAAATGAAAGTGATATTTTCTAATAGCTTTATTGAGTTCCCTATAATCCACACAAATGTTCCATTTCCCTCCTTTCTTTAGAACTATTACAAGTGGAGAAACCTACTCACTATCAAAAATTGGATAAATAAACCCAACTGTTAAGAGTTTCTAGAGCTCATCTTTCACTTTATCTTTAAGGACAAGGTTCATTCTACATTGTGGTTGAAAAACATGTTTCATTCCATCTTGAACATAAATATGATGCATACAAATAGAAGGATCAATCCCATGCACATCTTTGTAATCCCAAGCAAATGCTACAAAATATTTTTGCAACAATTTCTACAACTCTTGTTGTTGAAATTGTTGTAGCTGATTGATTATGTTCAAATATTTTCCTAGAGAAATATCTATGGTTTTGACCTGATGATTAACAAATTATTCTACAAAATATTCATCTTAATATTGGTAAGTAATATGATTAATAGAAATTTAGGATTAATCATTAATATTTTTAATTTCTGCATTTATATTGGAACTCGTCCCTTTTCCCTATGTTTGCTTATTATACTCCCAAATTTCAATTGTTGTTAGATGAATGTTCTGCATGAAATTTGATATCATCCTTTCTTCATATGGTTCCTTCATCATTAAGGCTTGTTCAATTGTAAGAATTGTCTTAATGATATCAACATAATAATCACTTCCATAATCCGGTGGAATCCATTTCTTCAATTTCAAAAATGATTTTGCTAGGGGATATAGTGTAATATTTTTAATGGATTCTCCTTGAGACATTGTCATCTTTCTAGAGCGGCATTCTATATAAGCATATGAAGTTTCTAACCATGGACGCCCCGAGATTAATGGATAGCCCCCCATATTTGTTTTAGGATGCAAGATTATAAAATCTGTTGGGTATTCTCAAGAATCTATTGTAACTACAATATCTTCCAGGATCCCTTCAGGCTTGACTGTTGACCTGCAAACCATTTGAGAAATTGTTGGCATTTGACACATTAGATTATGAAGATTCAAAGTCTCCATAAATTTTACAATCATTGTGTTAATGGATGCACCCAAATCAACTAGAGTATTTGGAATTGGAGTTTTTCCAATATAAACTTGCACAACAAGGTTGCCTAGATCAAGATATTTTGGATTAACAGTTCATCCTAACATGAGTTCGGACAATTGTCCTACTACCTGGATAGTTGTGGGATCTTGTATCTTCCTTCCTAGTTTTCTATTGCACAGATCTCCAATGGCCTTATTATAAATATGAACATCTTTGATAGCTAGAATCAAGGGAATTTTGACACATAAAATTTTCAATTCTCCCAAAATGTCAAATGTTAGTTGAGGTTGGGTTTCATGTTTATTTAGCCTCTCCGGAAAATGTGGAACATTATTCTTGTTTTCTAAGGAATGGTTTATATCATATTCAATAGGAGTAGAAGAAGTTTGTTGCAATTGTTCTCTTTCTTCTTCAATCACAGGTTGTTCTTCACCGACATCCTCTACCTTAGGTGGTCTAGGATAATTTTATACTTTTCCAGACCAAAGATGAGTGGCCTAAAAATCAAGTGCATAAACTAAATAAGATAGAAAATCTCCTACTTCATTGGTATAAATTGGTTGATTTTTTTGAATTGGTTGACTTGATTGATTTGATTGATCTGATTGTTGTTGATTTTGATGCCCTACCCTCTTATTAGGATTTGGATTCGGTTGGGTAGGAAACTGTAATGGTATTACTTGTGTTGGAATAGGGCCTTGTAATGGAGGAAGAGGCAACATTTGTTGGTGTTGTTGTATAGGAAAAGTGTCATAAGGTCGGAAATATTGTTGTTGAGTTGGCCATTGGTTACCTTGAATTGTATATGGCCATTTCCCATAATTCATTGGATAAGAGAAAGGTGGCTGCCATGATTGTTGATTCATTTGAAATTGGGGAAAAGACTGTTGATTATTTTGGAATTATGGAAAAGATTGTTGATTATTTTATGAAGGATATTGATTAGACCATGATGGATTAAAGTATTGATCTTGAGTTCCTCCTGGAAACTATGGTCTTGGCTTTACAAACCTTCGTTGATTAATAAAGAAAACTTGTTCATTATTATGATCAATACCTTGATATATTGCTTTTAAACTAGGTAATTGGGGAAAGTTTTTAGTATCATGATTTTCAGAACATACATTGTATATTTTTACTACAACAAGTGGACATTCATTACGAGGATGTTTCTTCGTCCATATAGGATAGAAAATTTCTAAGGATTTATCATTTTCTTCTTGTTTCCTTTTTTATTGCAATGCATCTAATTGCATAGATAATGAATTTAAAATGTCTATTTTCATATCCTCAATTAAATTTCCAATTTTAGCTTTAGTAACATCAATTGTATTCTTTTATGTTGAAGGTGAAATAAATTGTGTCCCTCTACCTTTCCTCGTGGTTGCTTTTGAGTAATTCTTGAAAATGTATTTGATTTCATCATAATTGAATTGATAGATATCCCCTACAACATTTTAGTCTAAGGCTTCCATCGAGTCTTCTCTTACTCCTCTAAGCAACACTAATTTGAGTGATTCATCATCAAGTTTGCAATTTGTCGCACATATATAACTAAACTGAAATCTTTCAACATAGTCTTTCAAAGTTTCAACAACCCTTTGTGTGATACGAAAAATTTCATCTCTTGTTTCTTGTGTTTTACAATAATCTTTATACTTGTCCGAAAAAGTTTTCTAAATTTCTTCCTAAGTACAAATACTTCCTCCTTGCAATTCCATAAACTATCTTAAAGCAACATCCTTCAAGGTTAAGGGAAACAATCTTAATTTTTGAGCAAATGTTTTGTATTCATATGTATGACACATAACTTCAAATTCAAACATGAAGGTGTATGGGCCCTTTGTAGGTAGCCCATAAAATAATGGAAGAACTGAAGGGTTTATATTTTTCATTTTATTTTTTTCATCAGATTCTCTGATAGGAAATGTACATTCCTCTTCTTCATTTTTTGGTTCATTTCTTGGTATATACCTTTCTTCCTCGTGTCTCTCTTCTCTATATCCCATATTGACCAAGGTCTCAAGTCCCCAATCAGTGGATCCCGGTGAAATTAAAGCAATCGTGGAATGGCCAAAACTAATTAACATATAAAAAATAAGAGGTTTCCTAGGATTAATAAGTTATTACAGAAGGTTCATCAAGAACTATGCTCATTTGACAACACCACTATCAAACCTATTAAAAAAAAATTATTTCCAAAGGAATAACCAAACAGAAGAATGTTTTGAGACATTGAAAAAGGTTATGTCATCTGGAGAGGTTCTATATTTAGAGGCTCTGCATCTACCAAGTGGTTTCATTCCATATTATGTACAAAACAATTTTCTATTGGATTAGATTGAGCATGTGTACCCTAGATTTCTATGTGACAATTAATGAATTTGAAATCATCCCCCCTTTTCCAGATGCAGAAAATAGACCCAATAATTGGGTAGAAAGTAAGGTACCTTCTACTGGAAATCTGGGGCCTTGGTTTGTCAAAGGATTGAGGGTTGTTTATTGGCCAGGCCAGATGCACACCCACCTAGTGATTTTAGAAACCTTAGATTAGAAAAGGAAGAAATCAGAAAAAAAAAAATACCAGTTTTGGCGGCGCCATGTTCGTCCTAGTCCTTCTCTATCTTTGTCACTCCTTCTCCTTATCTTTGCCTAGCTCCTTCTCCTTATTTGTCTCTTTCTCCTTCTACTTCTCCTTCTTGGCCTAGCTCCTTCTCCCTCTGATAGATCCTTCTCCTTCTCTATCTTTGTCTATGCTCAGCGCTTGTCTCTTGGAATGACGTGGGCTACTTCTTCTTTGTCTCTTGGAATGACGCATGCTTCTCCTTCTCTGTCTCTTGGAATGACATGGTTGGGGCTTATCCTTCTCTATCTCTAGTGCGGGGTGTGGAATGCATGTCTCTTGGAATGATGAAGTTGGGGCTTCTCCTTCTTTGTCTCTAGTGCGGGGTGTGGAATGTTTGTGTCTTGGAATGAGTACGTGAGGTCATGTGGAATATTGAGGCGAGGTGTGGAATGAGTGTGCGCAGGTGTGGGTTGAACTTTGTTTGAATTTTGGTATGTTTTTTTTTTAATTAACATATATTATAAATAGTTTGTATTTTGTATGTTTTTTTTAATTAATATATATTATAAAATTTAATTATATATAATTAATATATAATATATGTTTTTTTATTATTAATATGTTTTGTTTTTTTATTATAATTAATATATATTGTATAATATATATATATATATATATATATATATATACACGATGACGATGACGACAATGGCAATGAATGCAATGAAAATGGCGATGATGAGGAGGAGTAGGATGCTGAAAATGTTGATTACTAGGTGATTGCAATGGCGATGAAGATGATGAGGATGATGACAATGATCACGACAATGGAAATGACGATGTTGATGACAATAAGGAGTGTGTTATTTGTGAATTGGGAGTGGTTAATTGCCTTCACCCCTCTCACTATTTTAATGCCCATTAGGTTCCCATACATTTTCCATAGTTGGTTGAGAGGAAAAATTGTGTCCCTAGTTGTTATTGCCTCTCTCTTTTTGTAATGATCCCAAGCCAAATTCTTTCTTGGAATCACTAACTACTACTACTTTATTGAGTAATTAAGTGCATACAAGATTCATCAACACATGGAGATCACAATATATTCAAGATGTAGAAGCACAAGCAAAGATCTGACCTTTTTATTATGAGCAATGTAAGATCAATACAATAGATGGCCGATCTGGCATAAACCTCAGATGGTCGTACAAGAAATAGATATGAGCTGCTACAAAATGCTCCCGCTAATAAAAAATAATACCTCCAAAGGCTGAATAAGGAATGAAGATCAATACAAGTAGATCTGAATGCCAAACTCTCCAGCTGAAGAATGCCACGCTCCAATAGAAGGCTGAACCCCTCAATAACTCGGCCCTGCTGCCAAAAGTGCTCAATCACCCTAAGAAATATGCCAATTGATAGATCGGGTGATGGTAAAAATAACCCAGGTGCCTGAATCTCCAAGATCCCTCTCAATCTCCGTAGATCTGAATTTCCCACTGAATGGGGTGCCCCACTAGATGACTGAAACCCTAGTTGGTTCGGCCCTGATGAAGGAGGCCTCCAAATGCTCTGAAACTCTCCTAGAATATATATCGGGCGATGGTAAGAATAACCCAGGTGCCTGAATCTCCAAGATCCCTCTCAATCTTCGTAGATCTAAATTTCCCACTGAATGGGGTGCCCCACTAGATGACTGAAACCCTAGCTGGCTCGGCCCTGATGAAGGAGGTCTCCAAATGCTCTAAAACTCTCCAAGAATATAGATCGGGCTATGAGAATCCCGTGGGAGAATTTTCAGACTCAGATCTCAAGCAGATCTCCCTAGATCTAAGTTTTATTGAATTACAAGACATACCCTATGGCTCCAAGACGTCCCAATCTGCAGACAAATGTAGAATGATGATAACCCTCCAGAAAATCCCTCAAACTGATGGTCCTGCCCCTTCTGAAGCACTAGATGGAGATGGCCTGAGACTAGAATGGTGTGGAGGAGTCTTTCATCCCCGAGACCAAGCTGTGGAACAAGGTGAGTGGATATTTCACCACTGAGTTGCTCACAAGGGTTTGTACAACAAACCCCCAAACTGAATGCTCAAGAGCAATAGAAAATGCTAATCAAAAACCAAAATGAATAATAGGTGCACCCCAGCCTCTTACTTATACTTCTCCTTCTAATTCTCTGTTGAGTTAGGTTAACTCCCAGGGTTAATCTTCTATTTTTCTGTTGAGTTATCTTTTACTCCTTTATCCTTTTCCTTTCTTAAGTCAACTTAAAAATATAACTTTTAACTTCTTGACTTCCCCCCCCTCAGTGTGAGACTATGACCTAGTGGGGGTGCCCAGGCCACTGAGTCTCCTCATCACCTCTCTAAGAGGTGGGGGACATTACACTTTTCATTATTAGTTTTGTGGTCACTTTTTTGTGGTGATTTTTCCATTTCTCCCTTCTCATCCTCTTGATGATGAACATTGATCCTTATTCTTTGTCACCATACCACTAAATGAGAGATATATGCTACAAGGGGTAGGAGAGGATGAGAAACAAATAGTTAATGAAGGGGAAGAAAGCTGAGAGATAGATTCCTCAAAACTAAAGGTGAAGCCAAAGAGCAAGGGAGAGGGGATAAGATCTAGGGGAAGGATCCAAAGAGGAGTATGGAGGAGTATTAGTTATGCATAGGTTGTCTTAGGTTAGGTTACATCGTGTTTATCACTTTATATCATATTTATAATAAAGGAGATTCATTTGTATAAGAATATTGTCTTGTATAGGAAGAATGGTTGTCCTCTTTTGGGATTAAATCTAAGAAGGAGGAGTTTATTCCTCCCGCCAAGTTTATTCCCTAAGCAAGAAAGACAAAAGGAAATTCCTCTTAAGCATGAATATTTCCAAGGCATAAATCATGGCAAGGAGAAGAAGGCATGCATCTATCATAGTAAACATGGATGCTACCTTGAATATGAATCTAGGAATGCAACAAAAATTCCATGAGCACCTCAATATCCAAGCTTGGAATTTAATGGCAGCATTGATAACAGTGGCAATGGAGAGAAGAGAAGGGTTGATCTTACATCTGAGCATCCAATGAAAAGTGCATATTTGACATTCAAAGATAAATCTAATTTGTTTTCTACACATATTGTTGAGTCCAAAGGCCATGAAGAAATTGTTCTTCAGGAAGATCCAATTATAGCGTGGATGGAGAAAGTTTACCAAAAATAAGAACATATAGGAAATGGGTAATTTGTTACGTTCCAAACTCTAATGACATTTAGCATCCCATCAACCCTCTTCATGCATGACTATCATAGCCTTATCAAATTGCATACATGATTCCATTGGAGGTGCCATGTCACCTAGTGGACCCACTTTCCAGTTAGGTTAGGTGGGTAGGTTGTCCATTTTTCTTAGGCAATTCCCTACATATTCCTTTCAATCTTTATAGCATTTAGTTTATTTTTAGGATTATTTCAAACAAGATATTATGTTGTCATAAAACACAAAATATAAGAAGAATCAAATTTTTGACTTCAAAGTACAATTTTTAAGGCATTGGTTTACTCACCCTAGACTCTAGTTCTTGGAACCTCACAAGGAAGAACCATCCCACAAAAGGAGTTGTTGTTGTCACCTAAAAAGGCTTACTACCCAAAATTGGCCCTTTTACCTATGGGGTTCATCTCTGGCCAAATTTTGCAAATCAACTAAATAATATATTTGAATGTAGGAAGTGGATCACACATGTTTATTGGGGTCATTGATCATGTTGAAGCTAACAAAACCCAATTCAAAATTGCAAAAAGTATGAAAAGTTGTTTTGTCCCATGGCGCCCACCTTAGGTGAAATTGTGTTTTCAAGACAAATGATTAATTCAAGTGCAGAAAGTGATTGAGATGGGTTTTTTAAGGTCACTAGTCATATTGGGACTAACATAATCTGATTCAGAGCTGAAGAAGTATGAAAGCACAACATTAAAAAAACTCCCACTAGGCTGCCAAGTTTCTCATTCTACTTTATAAAGTACATGAGAAATGCATCAAAAGCTATTGTATGTGGATATATTAAATGTTGAGGATCTAAGGTTCACCACACCCTATGGAACTTACCACGAAGAGTATTTCCATGAAGAGGTGATCCAAGCCATATCAAGGGCATGACAAGAGGCCAATCGCACATAAAGAGTAGAATAACTTGGATGACAAAGGGTGCAATTAAAAAACCAAAATTTTCGATTGTGAGGCATTGTTTTGAAGAAAAAATAACACCATATGAAAAATATTTGATGGAAACTATCATAATGCATTGACTTCAACACAATACTTGCACAATTGAGGTTCATGACAAAAAAATATACTCAGAGCACCCCATAGAAAACATCTAGAAATCATGGCATCTACCTCTTTTTCCGATGGATGCCTAGACGATGTACAAAATGAAGCTTTGATGAAGCCCATCAAAAAAGTGGAGCTACTAGAAATCTTGGAATCATTCCAATCGAAAAAGGCTCACATGCTAGATGGATGGCTCGTGTATTTCTAACTAGCTTTCCGGGAGCTCATAGCCAAGGAATTGTTCATAATGGTGGAGGAATCATAATGCTTAGGTAAAATACATGCTCCATTAATACTACATGCATTACTTATATTATGAAGGATGATACTTAACCCTTCTTATTTTGAGCATTACCGTCTAATACATTTTTCTAATTGCATATACAAAATAATATAAAAAATTATAGTTTCCAAGATCAAACCTATCATCTCTACCCATATATCCCATCAATAGTTTATTTTTCTTGACAACTACAAAATTTAAGATGCCATTGGAGTAGCCTAGGTGGAAATACATACCATCAAGAAAAAATATAGATTTTCCTTTCTCCTCAAGATTCACCACTCCAAGTTTTTTGATAAAGCAAATTAGCTTTACTTGAGACTTGTTCTCACACAAGTAGGTTTTAGCCTCACATTCTTAAATCAATAGTTTATTTTTATTGAAAACTAGAAAATTCAAGATGCCATTGGAGTATCCCAGGGGTCAATACATACCATAAAGAACAAATATAGATATACCTTTCTCCTAAGAGATTCACCACTCTAAGTCTTTCAACAAAGAAAATTTGATTTACTTTAGACTCATTCTCACACAGGTAGTTGTTAGCCTGGAATTCATAATTTGGGTTGAGGAATGCCACCAATACATAACCTATGTGATCCTCATCAATGGCTTAGCCTCCCCCTTTTTCTCTGCATCCTAGGGTCTTCGACAAATCTATCCTAGTATCCCTGCTTTTATTTTCCATCATCACAAAATCTCTAAGTTGACATATAAACCATGAGTATGTTGTTGGAGGGCCTAAAGGGATTAAAATTGTCGATGGATTATACATAACAAACATTATTTTTATGGATAACACCTCATATTTGGAAATGGAACTATCCAAGAAGCCAAATGTACAGATATAACCTTAAAGGTTTTCTCCCCAAACATTGACATGGAAATAAACTTGTGGAAATCAACCATCGAATTCCAACATTTTTCTAAATCTATTCATAGCATGATACTTTTCTTCCTACCTTTCACTCTACAACCCTTTTAATATTGTATTAGATATCTTGGTTTCTATCTTAAAGAAAATGACTACCAATTTAGGCACAACTTATGGCTCTATGACAAACTCCAAAGGTCTATTAGTTTATGGTGCAACAAATGGATATCACTTACTGGCAAGTTGGTATTGATACAGAGTATACTAGAGGCAATACTAGTACACTGGTTATCTCTAACAACTCTTCCCAAGGATATTATTACAAAGATCTAGAAATTAATCTTAAACTTCTTCTAGTCTAGTAACAATGAGACCACAAGTATGGCATTGATCAGGTTGGAAATAATATCTAGGAAACAATATGATGGACGATGGGTTCTCAAAAATCTTACAAATTTCTCAAAAATCATTGGAAACAAAGGGATTATGGGGTCTAATCACTCAAAATGTTTTTTAGTAGAAGATCCTATGCAAAAATACAATGAAACACATTCATTAATGGAGTGGATTTGATTTCATCGATAAAATCAAACATTTGGATCCCACTTCTAGCAAGCTTTGGTTCAAAGATTTGACATTATTGGTGCATACTTGGCATAGGACCCTAGTCAAGGATATATACATTAGAAGATATGTGGTACATGGTTGGCATCCAATATACAAACATATTTTTGGATCATATTGTTAACCTTCTCCAACAAATGAATGTGGTAACTTTTGCAGATGCTCATGATCATAATAGAGGATTGTGGTGGCACTATGGTTGGAAAGAGGTTGGGTAATTTGATCTCATAGAGCCAAAAATATTCATCTAGAACCAATATATGTCAAGTTTAATCTCTGCAATGATTATATTGACCGATAGGGAGTATGTGCTCATATGGGTAAGAAATCTAATTGGAGGAAGAAATTCACTTCATTTGGGATATAGGGAAATGTTTCCCTAGTAGGATATAGAGGACACCCCTTGGTGGTGGTGTGACCTATGGAAACCAATAGCCCATCCAAGAGTAGATATCTTCACATGACTCACTTGAACAATGGAATCTTGGCATGGGATAACTTTCGATGAAGTGGATGGGAAGGTCCTAGCTTCTGTGCTTTATCTAGAGAAAATGCTAAGACAACCAAACACGTGTTTCTCCACAAGAATTTTACTTGTCAAGTACATGATGTTGTAAATACCTTGTGTTTTAATGGATAATAGGAAAGATATTTGTTGGAATAGGCTTGGAATGAATGGTTTAAAAATATAGGAAACCCAAAACACTTGATTCCCCTTCCCCTGCACATCCTATGGGGTATATGGATCACAAGGAATGATACAATATTCAAGGACATTCAAACCTCACCATATAATATAATATATAGTGTTTAATATACTTTCACTCCACTAGTTTCTCACGAGAAACAAAAATCTCAGTAGATGGTTCCACTGTTGGCAGTGGATTACATAACACCATATGGTTTCTACAATGTTGTGTCCTCTGGTAAATACATTTTGCTCACCCTGTATTGGATCCAATGGTTGGATCACCCTACAAACATCATTTTCAAACCACATCTGTTGTTGTTTCAAATTGAGCATGGCATCATTATAATATGCCCAATCAATCCCTGACAATGCTACATAGGGATTTGTGTCATCTAGTATCACAATGACCTCAAAGTCCACATAATTATTGACACCACCGAGACCAATTAGCATCTACTCTAGTCCGTCGATTGGAAAAATGCATGATTGATTTTCCAACAACAATTAAATCAATGAGTAGACCAAGTTGGGCCATCCCATGAATTACCATGATTTATTCAACAAGATGTCCACATCCAATCCTAGATCAAACATGACTTCTCGCACCTCGTACCCTCTAATTAATGCATTCAACCTCAATTCTTTTCTCGAGCTTTTTCTCTAGACACAATGTAAGGCACTATTAAGTGTCTTTGTAGGTGATCCTAATAATCTTTCTAGTACCCTTTTTAGGTTGGTTGCAGGTCGCTCATTGTCTAGTATATGTAGGAACATTTTTAACAATTCATGGATTTTTCTTCCAATTACAGTACGAACATACTTAGAACGTAGTAGCTCGACAACTAGAATATAGATGAAAATCTATCTCTTGCTTTGCAGCAACTACGTCACATGCTCAAACAACTTCCCACATCACCTCAACCACATCTCTCAAATATCCTTTCTACCATAAATACACTAAGGGAATGACTACTTTCTCTAAGCCACATGCCCTGGTCTTGACATGGTCTATTTCATTTCTCAACCTACCCTAGGAACATTTTTTAAGCTTATATGGATTTAAATTGAATGAAACAATAGAATCCTAAACATTATATACAGAGTATATAGAGTCTTTCAACTCTACAACAAACATATATTGTTCCTTATAAAATATTTTCCCTTTAAATGATTCTTGGTCATCCACATGGATTAATCTCCCATCTTTTGGAGCCCATGTAAAACCCTTTTCATAGTCCCTTGAAATGATACTTGAATGTCCACATGTTATCATCTCCCATATTTTAGAGCTCGCCCAAGGCTTCTTAAGTAGAAGAAAATTCCTCCCAAAAATCTCAAGGAGGTGACTATATCCCAAGTTAAAGTCATTTTGGGGCTTGAATGAAACCTCTCAATAAGAAGGAAACACCTCCAATTTTTTTTAAGGAGGTGACACCTAGTAAAACCATTTTGGGGATTAAAATATACTTGAGGCATGAATGAAAATTCTTCCTGACATGATAGAGGGCGTGACTCCTATCGATCTCATGACTTCTTTCATGATAAGAGGATAACTTGGAATGAAGCTTACAATGTTATGTAAAGTTGATATGCGAGTGACACAATTCCATTAATTCTCATGTTTTAGAGCTTGTAGAGGGAGAATGAGTCAAATTATTTTGGCTCTGGAAATGAATAAAGCTTTAGTCTTCAAATTTGTTTAGGGAGACTTAAGCATCTCTCCAAGAATACTTAACATTTCAAATTTTGGGACCACTTAACAATGTCACTAAAGGTGACAATAGATTGTTTTCTATGACACAACATCTTGTTTAGGCATTCTTCGAAACAATTTTTGGGCAATATTAATATTCCCATAGTTGACATACATATCTACAAGGCCAATGCTCACAATATCTACATGAAACTCTTATTATTGTGAATCATATTTCTGAATCAAGAGATCATTGTATCCTTCTACGAATGTTTGTTAACTATTTCTCTCATTCAATGGAGTGCAGGTACAACCAAACAAGTATTTGTCATATCTGTCCTCCTCGAGTGAGGGAAGTTCAGTAAGAATAAAGGAAAGTGAGACATATATTAGGCCTAAAAGAGGGAGATCAATTAGATGTCAAAAGATTAGAAGAAAATTCCATAAACAAATGGAATTGTTTCTCGCTGAAGGGGGGTCATGTTCTTATGATGATGAGACCATAGGCGACATCGAGGTGCCCTTGAGGTACAAACATCTAGTGAAACAATGGATGCCCAGGGATCTTCATCGTCAAAACACGAATTTTTGTATGAATGAGAGGATATTTCGGATTGCACCATTGCCATTACATAGTTTGGGTTTGTTTTGCAAGGATGGCATAAAGTGGGTTATGGAAGATGTACTGAATTGATGGAGTATGTCAGACCCTACTACAATTACAAATATTGGGTGTGGTGGGTCCAATATACACATAGTATGCGCAAACACAGAGTGTCTGCAAATTATTTACAGCTAAAAGAAAATAATCAAAATAAAGGAGCGAGTATGTACAATGACGGAAGGCCAAAAGCATCAGGGAATATTGTAGGGTTTATAAACAATACACAACCTATGTCTACAAATAAACAACCCAATTGCATATTTGAGGGGCGTGAAGGAAACCGTGTTTTTCGTGTGTGCCACAAAATCAATAGTTGCAGGGGAAGAGTTATTGATCAATTACAATTTGAATCGAATAGATACAAACATTGTTACTATAGGAGTGGTACATATAACATTTCAGAAAACCTATAATTAATGAATCTAATATCTTATGTTTTTGTTGATTTTTTTTGTTAATGTTTCATTAAATATAAGCAATATGATTTTTAATTATGTTTTTTCGAGAGTCTATTGGTTTCATTTCGATATTAATGTTTTCAATATCTTTGTTGCAGGCTGCTGATTGGGGCATGTCCCCGATGGATTAGATGACACCATCGTTGGGGCAGTAGGTATACCCCATTGTAAATTGTACAACTTAAATATAAGCAATATGTTTTTTAATTATGTTTTTTTGAGAGTCTGTTGGTTTAATTTCGATATTAATGTTTTCGATATTTTTGTTGCAGGTTGTCAATCGGGGCAAGTCCCCGATGGATCAGAGGACATGATGTTCGGGGAAGCAGGTATAACCCATAATAATTATAGAAATTAAATATGTTGTATTATTATGTTTTTTTGGTGAATCTATTGATTTCATTTCGATATTAATGTTTTCTATATTTCTGTCGCAGTCTACATATCTATCAGCAGAGCAATCCATAGATATCGATGTGGATGAGCTCATGTGCGATGTTGGAATCACATCATCCCTGAACCCCATTCATATGGAAAATAAGTCCTTACAAAAATAAATGTGGAAATCCTTCGTCTCGCATTCATTCAGCCACAAACGAATGAGATTAAAGAAAATATTGATTGTTTGATGATGAGAACTCAGTCCTTGAATGTAAGCTGCAAGATCTTAATTAAAAGATAAATTCATTTATGGTTTTATATTTTATACTCATATATGTCATGAACTAAAATATGGTTTGTTTTTATAGGCGTATTTGCGTCCACATATTCCTGGTGAGGGGCCTATTGGTATGATTGATGCTATTGACGAGTCGTCACATCATGAGCATCTAACCCCATGCGCATTTGATCTTGTGCCATTATTTTCGGCTGAACATTTAGAAACAAATAGCAGGACACCCTAAAGGGAAGATATAGGTGCACCCTCTACTAGTCAACACACACTAGATCATGCAGAACATGGTCAGGGGGTTGATGCAACAAAGACTAGTATTGATATTGCTCAAGCAACATTTCCTGGATATTCCCGTGTCAATAGCATGAGAACACTAGAGACCACATTTTTGGTGGACAAAAATATCGTTCCCATAAAGATAGAGAAGATCCTAGGTATTTAAAAAAATGTTTTAACTATTATATATAATCTGATTGAAATTTACTTATAGATCATTCTTTTTAAACTAATGATCGCATGATCATTTTGGAGGAAATGATGTTTTTTATAAACATCTAAATGATTGGTCATTGGAGATATTTGGGCCCACCATCTACACGGGGTGGGATAAACAAAGTAAAAAATTAAAAGATGAGCTCACTAATCGCTTGATTGGGTTGTTCGATGGTGAGACCTTCAACTGAGCATAGTTCCTTAAGAAAGATGACTAACATATAAATATTGCGAGGGACCAATATAGGGTTCATCTAGAAATGAACCCTAGGTATGAGCGCCCTCCAATGATTCCAGTAATGGAGTGGAAAGCTCTGCTGGATGATGGAAGGGAGAGAGCTTTAAGAAAACAGGGAAAGCTACCACCGGGCACAAGAAAATATGCAATACTTTGAACAATGTAATTATATGTTTATTACTCTTTATTTTTGCATGAAATTTTCAACATCTAACATATTTCAAACTTTTCATAGGCTACCAGACACATCAAAGGCCACAAAGACCAACAAGAAAAACATGGCCATCACAAGCTTGGTCCTGGTGGTTATTCCAATTTGCTGGCATAGATTGTAAGTATCAATAACTCAAATATTGTATCAAAATAATAAATTGCATATAAATTTGTTTTTATTTCACCATAAAATCTAAATTGATGATCTTATGCAAAATTGCAGGATGATCAGTTCAACGAAGTGGCCACAAAGGAAGACTTGAGGCTTGGCTTCCATCACGACTTTGCAGTTGTTGTTGAATGCTGAAAAATCTTGGGCGTTGGGCAAACACAATCTTCTAGTGATCCATCCCGCGCACAGGTAAATAAAATCAACAAAGTTTATTTAAGATTGATTACTTGTGCAATCTATTCATTATTAATTTTGACCATAAAATATTGAGTCTCTTTGTTTTAATTAGACAAGTGACAATACACATAATGCCGAGGATGGAGAACAACCCAATGAAGGCCATGTTGTGCATCTTGGTAATGCATGTATTCACGCGCTACAAAAAAATTAGTATGGATTACAGTTTAAATTTTTTAATTGCAAATAGTGTATTAATTGTAATATTTGATGTTTCAACTCCAGATCATGCAGAGGGTCATCCTATACAAGATGAGGCAACTAGACAGGAAGATGAAGTACATGATGTGGCCCCGTTAGGTAAAGAGCACAACTCTAATGTTGTTTTTATTAATGAAAAACTTGTAATGATAATAACAAAACATTTCAATTTAACATTTCTTCATTATTGCAGTAGATCATGGCACCTTACAACAACATCCACGTCGTGAGTACATGACCTGAAAAACAATAAGACAAGCTGCAGAGGCAACCAAAAGAATTGATAAAGAAGTTGTAGAAGATGATCAATTGATTTTTGAATTTGTGAAAAGAGAAAAGCCAAAAAAGAAGTGATTGTAATAACATTATGACATATTATTTTTGATAATATAAACTAATGTCATGAAATATTTTTTCCTACAAATGAATGAATGAATGAGTGAATGAATGAAGATTATAAGTACTTAATGAATGAATTTTGAATGTTTCTTTATGACAAAAATCACATATTTGCACATAAATTCATTTATTTTCAAGTACATGCATTGGGTATGGGGAATTGAGAGTGATGTGAGGGGGAGTGGCCATATGAGCTTCCACCTTCATGTGGTTGGCCCCGTTCAGTAGAGAATATTAAACTATTCTCAAACAAAGAGAAGCTTAATAAGGTAATGCTCTTTATTCTTATGTATTATAGATTCTTGTAAATTTTGAAATGCATGTCTATTTCTTAAATTCTTTTTCATAAATTTAACATTTCATGGTTCGTTGATTTCTACAGGACTTCGCACTAGGAATTGCAACTGTCACTAGCCTATGTGGAGAGGCTGCATCAATTGTAATAAAAGGTACATAATGCTC
Organism: Picea engelmannii; assembly: GCA_009831015.1. Lineage (NCBI taxonomy): Eukaryota > Viridiplantae > Streptophyta > Pinopsida > Pinales > Pinaceae > Picea > Picea engelmannii. The sequence continues at coordinate 489,665 of ML776711.1, read as the reverse complement.
ATGAATATGTCTTTTTATATGATGTTTTGGTTATTTAGCTTTCATGTGCATTGTAGTGCTTTACTTCATTTATTATACGTAGTTTATCTCATTCATTCAAGAATGTATGGATATTTACGCTAACAAACATAATTTTCACTTTACCCTACCATCCCCTACCTTACCTTGCTCTGACCTTCCAACCCTAACTTGACGTAACCTATCCTAATCATCTAACATACCCTATATTTTCTTACCCTACCAACTCAGCCTAACATAGACTACCCTTACTTAGCCTAACTAAACGTAAATTAACTATGTACTATATTGTACCCTATGGGCACCATCGATGGTGTGTACCATTTCATGCCAATAGGGTGAGAGAAGAACATTGAATGGTATGCCACTTGCATAGAAAACCCTAAACACTTTTCCATCCATGTCATTCCTACAACCTTGTTCAAGTAAATATGATATTATTCTATGCCCTAAATGCATAGGTGAGAATCCACTAGCATGGGGTGATGGTGATCAATCAACCAAAAGTACATATTAAGATATATGAATGGGCTAGGGGTTCACCATGCACCCAAGACGACATGAAAAACATTCCTAGCTTGGTCTAAACAATTTTATAGAAACCATTGACATAACTCATGCACCATCATGACCAAATCTTCAAGCATCAAGAACACCATGAGCTTTAACAAGCCACTTTGTTCATGAGGGTACAAATCGTCAGCTCCGAAAAAAATTTCCATGCAAAATCAAGACTTTCACAAGCCCCATCTATCCACTGTTGGATAAGGCTAATGAAAATTCCATCATCATCAATCTCTTCAATACCTGCAAAATCACCCTTGGAATCTGTTAGAATATTGTGCTCGTTTCACCATAGACAATGCTACACCATTTTCACCCAACCATAGGCACAAAGCCACCCCCGAGCACCTTAATGTAACACACCCACTAAAGGAAATCAAATTTTTGCGGTCCTCTGTCGGACTCGAACCCCTAAATAACCATGGAGGCCCAGCGTAAGCTGGCTCCTTCTCCGTTACCACGTGATCGAGGGTTATATTCACTGTTCAATTTGAACGTAGCGTCCTTTGTATTTCGCGCTACGGGTTACTGTAATATCTACATGTTCTATTCTGCAACCGTCGAAGCCCGTCAGGGTTAACGTGCATCTCATAAGGATGGATTCCCACGAGGTCAGCGGATGGCCAATA
>ML776711.1:461606-478323 GCA_009831015.1 Picea engelmannii | reverse complement strand
TGGGCAACTCAAATTTTACATCAAGTTTCAACAATGGAATTTCATGTTTATTCTTATGAACATTTTTCTTCTCATTAGATTTAGAACTTGAACTTGAAGAAGAAGGAGAAGAAGGAGGTGTTGATGGAGGTGAAGGAGGAATCCGAGGATGGTCCTCTTCCTCTTCACTTTTGCCTTTTGAAGAATTACCCAAAACTGGTCGTTTCCGTTCCAAATAATCTTCATACAAAACTGTCACCATCTCCGACATAGCATGGAATGTTTTCCGGAACTCTTTCTCATCTTGAGAAATCCCTTCTTCCGATGCCATCTTCTCGCTATGAGAAGCTCTCTTTCTCAATCCAATTAATGGATTCTCTGCAATAAGCTTGCCTTCACCACGCTGTAGCTTTTCCCTGGTTAACATGCAAAATTCAAATCCAAACGTCAACTAGCTCTGATACCACTTGATCCGTAGGATCTTTTAAATGACTATGGTTGAGTTTTAATTTTTGCATGCGTTAATTAACCATTTGAGAAACTTAGTGAAAGAATGAGGAAAGAAGAGGAATTATAACAGCCATATACACATTTGCAGATCTGAAATGAAAGAATAAACAACAAACCATAACACACAGATTGATAACGGAGTTCGGCACAACTTTGCCTACGTCTCCGGGCCTTTGTCTCTGTGGGGGAGGCTTCTTTATTTCTGTTAAAATGCTCAAAAGCACATCACTGAAATGCCAAATGGCTACAAGACTGATCTGGTCTTGTTCGTCCAGATCTCAAGAACCCTGCAAAGAAAACGGCACGCAAAACGGACGTCCGGAACTCCCATAAATGGTCCGACAACGTCTCCTCCTCAAAAGCTTCACTGCATCAAACTGACTTTGGCTTGGCTTTTCTTCAGTATAAATCTGCTTTGACTGCTCTCTAATGGCCTCAAATAGGCCTGGTTTATATAGCCTTGAAGTTGGTTTCTCATCTCCAACTTCCTCCAAGAATTTGGCCTCCAAAAATGCCCAATATCCCCCCAAAATGGAGAGAATCATCTAAAATTAGGCATAATATTAATAAAAAAAACCAATTCTCTGTTATAATAACCCAATTTTATAAAGTATTATGGGCCAAATCGGGCGCAGCCCCCGAGCCCTAGGCGCGCACCCTCCGGCATGGTCATATGGATCAGCCATGTGGCCGAGCGCTCACGCGCTAGCCCCTTCCCATTGGCTCCCGCTCCCGGTTTCTTGGCGCTCCAATAGGGCCACGCGCTAATAGTTACAACAGCCCCCTGCGCATGTATGGAATAGGCCCCGGTATTATGGCATATTGATAGGACCGTTGGTCCGTTGAACCGCGCCCATTTAAAACCCCGCGCTCTCGGATATATGATATGGTCGTATGGTGTATGCGTTTGCGCCGAGGGCTGGGGCTAAGCCCCGACCCTCTCCCCCCACGGATTTAACCATTGATTCACTTTAAATATTTTTTTCTTCGTTTGACTTACAAGTTCTACCAGCTGTCCGGGTGGCTAGCCCGTTCTGCCAGTCCATTCGCCCGCCGGGAGGTCGCGGGTTCGACCCCCAGCCATGCCAAATTTTTTTTTAACACATGAACCAATGAACCAATGAACCAATCATACGGTGCCACGTGGCAGCCCTTGACTGGGCCACGTGGCACCTTACCAACCAACCACAACCTGACACGTGTCGCTTGTTGATTGGCCCACGTGCATGCCACGTCAATTGCTGCATCATCTTCCGTACTGCCATGTTGACCTGTTGTGTCAGCCCTGCTGTACTGCCCTGTCAGCCTGCTACGTTAGCTGTTGACGTCACCCATGCCACGTGTCACCCTTTCAGTGGTGACACGTGTCACCTAAGAATACGTCCAACCGTATGCCAAATCGACCAAATCTGCATGCCATGTGTCACTCCCTGGAGCCTCCACGTGTCACTATATGGACTTGCCACGTGTCTCTATACGGACCTGCCACATCAGCGTCCGTACAGATTGTACGGACTGCACAGTCCGCAAATTTTTTTGCCTGTTTGCCTTATCGGGCATAACGCGATATCTTCTCCATACGGAGTCCGTTTGACGAAGTAAATATACCACCGGAATCAGGAAGACGAGACAGACGCAATGGAACAACTTTCGTCGCATTCCGAGCACTTTCATTTTTGAGCATTTTTCAAGCCCTGTCAGGCTTCTGGATGCAATTCCGGATCATTAGGGGGATTATCGACCAATAAGTTACTATTTGCACCATTCCCTAGCATAGTGGTTTCTTCTTGTAATGCTTCCAAGTATTCTTAATAATAAACCTTCTACTTCAGTACATCAAACCCTTGGTACACATGAGCATTTTTTCTTATGTGGGGAGGTTATCATATGCAATCATAAGAATTCCACTATCGTGCCCTCATCTCCCACTTGTTAGATTAGGATAGTTCTTGGTTGTATGACCTATGGAATTGTACTAATCACATTGCATCCTCCTCGACCATGTGAAATCCCAAGAAAAAATACCTATATCATTGCAATTATATCATCTTATGGGGATGATGTAGCTACCATCCTTACTTTTACATATCCTCCTTCATATCCACTTTTGTAACCTCTACCATATCCTCGTCAAACCCCTCCTTTAGTTATTCTAATGTTTTCCTGCTTCACCTAAAAGGAAATTTTCTCAAGCCACTCCGCTAGCACCTATAGGGCATAATAATTTTATGTTGAATGAGTGTTTTCCCTACAAAAATCATAGAGAATGGTAGACGAGATAGAAGTATACTTCTATAGAATCATGTGAAGGTGCAAGGGTGGGTGCAAGACCTACAAATCTTAAATTTTTCACCTACCATGTTGCATGGGAACCTAGTAGGTGGTGTCACTAGGTTAGGAGTAGTAAAATAAACTTTTAGTGAGGGATAAGCATTTGCGATATGACTCTCTATGTTACATATGATACACCAATATTTCTTCCTCCTAACGTTTGTGCGTCTCATTTCATGGATTTGTTTTATTATGGATGAGAGTTCCAAATGTAATTGAGAAAGCTTAGGAATCACACTAGTTAAGGACATAGTCTCAATTCCTACTCTAGTCTCTCATATATACCCATTCATCAATTCAATATCCATGGCTTGGGCCAAGGCCTCTCACTAGGTGGTCCCTTTTTGTTGTATTAGTGGTATTGTTGTAAATGGAAGAAAACCTTGAGTGAAAAACTCCTTGTTTGAGCCTTGTGGATTGGGTAAGAGATTTTTTTGATAAAGTCATGGAAGCACTGATTGTATTCCTAAGCACTTTCACCGATCATTTGTTTGATCTCCTTTAGCTCGATGCAATTCTAGTGCTCTAAGTTTGGCCTCTAAAATTCATCCACAAATCACACTTTCACCTCATCCATAATCTTAGTTGTTCCTCAAAGGTTAGTCTCGAAAAAATTCATATACCATTATAGAGCCCTCCCTTATGAAGTGATTTGGAACTCCACTAGTTTGGTGTCTGGGGTTGTGACTGTTTTTTCCCTCTAGATTCATTCGTAGAGGAACCAATGTTACTTGGCATCACTATTTCCTTTTTTCTCAGAACTCGGGGAGGTGGATTGTGGTATTATTTGTTTCTCTAACCATACTTTTGCTCTGATTTCTTGTAAAAAGGAAACCTCATGGAGCTATCTAACTTATTAGGTCAATCGATATTTTTTAACTAGAATCAAAACTCACTACTGCACTTCTACTAATACTAATATTTCAAACTACTCTTGCTTTTCCACCACTACCATCCACTGCATTGTTAGGAGGTGTTTTTAAATAAGAAATAGATAAAAGTTACTAATTACCTTACTTTTCTCAAGATGCAAGAGGAGTGGTGACTATTCTAGGTTGCCTTTAGTATCCTTAGGTCATACCATGTATGTTTCTTGTGCTTGTCATGGTTTGAATAGTTGGAACATGTCATTGATTTATCCTTCTTCTTATGGATTGACGATCATGCTCCCCTCCATGATTTGATCTACATTTCCTTTAGATGTAAATTCTCACTATACGATCCTCAATCTATATTACTCAACATTCTCACCCACTTGCTTCACTCTTTTCATAGACTCATTTGACTATGTAGACATCACTCCCCCATGTAATCTACTCTTTGGATTTGCATCTACTACCAATAGCCTCACTTTCAACCACCAACTATCCCTGTCTCCTATTTTCTACTACCCTTTCAACTCCTTTAGATGCACTTTGGTATATATACCAAATATATATATCTAGGTATATAGGGATATATCCATGGGTATATATACCATTTTGGTATTTTATTAAAAAAAAATATATATATATATTTTCGTCGGATATTCGACTCCAAAGAGCTTGTGTCTGACGTCTGTGTTATGGTTCCGATGGCTGAAGGTGTCATATTATCGTAATCCATGAGGGATATCCTCTGACAATTGGGCCATAGCTCTGACGAATGTGAGTGTCTTGTTATCGCCGAACCTTCCATGGGTCTGGCGTGTTTAAGAGGCAGTCAATCGATGGGGAATTGGTTGGATATTCAACGACTACTGATATTAAATATTCAAAAAATGCAGTAGGATCTTCGATGGAGATGTGTCGACAAACTGACGGATGATTTTGCGTGTCAAATATCCGACGACGTGCCACTGACGCTTAAAAAAAAAGAATTTCGTCGGATTATAGACGCATAATTGTCGAATTTCAGACAAATTAACCATTGGATTTTGGGTACAATGAACCCAAAATTTGAATGGAGAAATGACATATTATGGTATAAGGACATAATCTATATAATTCAAGTTTAAAATGAAAGTATTAAAGGAGTCACATAGCTCCCCAACAACATGACATGTATGATTTTTTGAAATTTACTATAATGCATGACAATCGTCTTATTGGAAAGGGATGAATAAGGATATTCAAAAAATATTTGGTGAATGTGATACATGTCAAAAAATAAAAATTAAATTGTTATGATTCCAGGGTTACTTCATCCTCTACTCATTCCTAACCAAAAATGGGAAGAAATTTTGATGGACTTCATTGAAGGGTTGCCCATGTGCGATGAAAAGGATACGGTTTTTGTCATGGTTGACAAATTATATGCACATTTCATGGTAGTAAGGAAAATAGACTCAACAAAACAAATTGTCGATGTCTTTTGCAAAAACATTTATAAATTGCATGGTTTTCCGAAGGTCATTGTTAGTAATAAGGATGAAAAATTTAAGGAAAATTTTTGGTGAGGTTTTTTCAAACAAACTAGAATATCCCTTAATATGAGCTCAACTTACCATCTGCAAACAGATGGTTAGATGAAAATTGTAAATAAATACTTAGAAACTTACCTCCATTGTTTTGTCATAGATAAGCAGAATAAGTGGTCTTAATGGCTACATTTATTCAAATGGTGGTGTAATTCTAACTATCACACTTAAGCTAAAATGACTCCTTTCCAAGACTTACATGGTTATGAACCACCCAAATGGAAAGAGTTTGTGTTGATTGACAATAAAGTCCAACAAGTAAGGAATCAACTAGATGGAGAGCATAAAATCATCAAAATATTAAAAGAAAACTTAGCAACAATGCATAATCGAATGAAACAACAAACATACTGACATAGATAAGAAAGAGAGTTCAAAGAAGGCAATTGGGTGTTTGTAAGACTCCAACCTTACAAAACATTATCCCCTAAGAAACAAGGAAAGACCAATTTGGCTCCTAAATTATATGGGCCTTTTCAAATCAACAAAAAAATTAGCGAAGTAGCTTATGGGTTGAAATTTCCAGTCAATTGTAACATCCATAACGTATTCCATGTATCATGTCTCAAGAAGGTATTGAAACAAGCCCAACTAGTTCAAACAGAAACCCCCCTGAATTTGATGACGAAGGAAGAATTATTTTAGATCCATAAGGTATTCTTGTCACTGAAGAAAAGATGATACGTTCCATAATCATTAAATAATATATTATCAAATGGAAATACCTTCCAGAAGAAGATTCATCATGGGAATCAATTTTTTTTTGCCGACGATACCCCTCATTACCCTTGCTTTGAGGACAAAGCAATTTTTAAGGGGATGGAAATGTTATAAACATAATAATAAATAATATTGATAATGATAATGTAATTAATTTAATGAAAGGTCAAAGGGTAGGTACGCTTCATCTCGTGGCCTATCAATGCATATAAGTAGACCGTCACAAGGTTCATTGTAACACCATTCTTATTCATTCTATCAATGAACTATTTTATTTTATCTCATATATTGAGTAATTTACTCAACGTTTCCACTACACAGGTGAAATGAGCTTGTTCTTCCATAGAGGAGAGATATTTCCCCCCCAGTGAAGTCGTTAGGAGAGAATCACTCAGCCTAAACACCATTTCTTATTCTTACCACAAATACAAGCAACAAAGTATTATGCTCAAAAGCAATGGGGCTTTGTCATTTGAAGGAGTCACTAGATGAGTGATGAAAACTTCCACATGTTTACACTCATCAAAATGTTGTAGAAAAAAAACACTTAACTCTTGATTTGGACATTGCCCCCAACACAATTCCATTTTGTTTTCTCCCAAACCTACTCTTCAATGATGCCAAGTTCTAGCATCACACTAAGAAACCTTGGTGAAACTTTAGAGGTAGTGGCCACTTTCACCTCAAAATTCACTTCTCTTACTTCATAGTTGGTGTGTTTATAATTGTAAGGGGGTATACCTAATTGTTGGTTTCTATATATTTGATATAGCTCATGTACCTTAATTCTATCATGGAGCAAAGGTTTTAAGCAAACCTCTTTTACTCAAGGAGCCCATACTTAGACAAATCAACCTTCTTCCTTTTCCCTTCATCCATATCTTGACACACCAAGTTATCCTTGTGGTCATTGCATTTCCCAACTCCTATGTTCATTGTCTTAATGCCCAATGTTCTTTCTCTCAACCATGTGACTTCCCCTTAATATTAAGAACTTATTTCGAGAAAGATTCTATTTCTCACCAGTTGATACTTAATAGTTTTCCTTTCTTTCACTTCAAGCTATGCTCTATAACACATCATTCTATCCTTGGTGGTTACAACTCTTGTTTGATCACTAGCCTAGAAAATGCCTTGAACTTCTATTTTTTGAGCTTGTGGTTTCTCAATGAAACATTCCTCTTGCTCAATGATTTGCACTTAGTCGATTTTAATGGTAAATTTTGCAATATTTTAACTTTGGAACTGAAATATAAATCTTTCTCAAGTTAGGGGCAAAAAAAAACTATAATGTAATTTTGTGTGAGAATGGTATCCATGCCTATATACACTTCTTCTTTGTCATAGGATCTCGCTTATCTCTTGAACAAATTGATCATTTTTGGGTTCATTTTCATCTTATTATCGTGATATTTCTAGTGCTACTAGTTCTTGCACATGTTTGTGTTTGAATTGAAATATTTATACCTTATTTTGTTCATTCAATAACTACAAAGGTCTTATGATCTCAACTTGTCCCTCAAATTTTACCTTTTCTGCTACACTTTATTGCATATTATCTCCAAAGTCTTCAAAATCATCTTTCTTGAAGATTACATTATGGTAATGCACAATCCTATGTTCAAAAGGAATCCATAGCCTATACCCCTGGACACCGGCTATATACCCAAGAAAGATACACTTAAAAAAATTTGGATCCAATTTCTTTATGTTCTCCTTTGGAATGTGCATGTATGCCTCACATAAAAACACCCTTAGGTGCCCAACATAAGTCTTCCCCCATCCCACACGTCTTACAAAATTTTACCCCCTAAGAAAGAAGAGGGACACATATTTAATAAATGGTTATTGCAATTGCTCTGCCCAAAATACCTTTTTGATATTTGTATCAACCATAATGCTCCTTTCTCTCTCTAAGAGAGTCTAGTTAAACATTTTAGAAATGCCATTGTTGATGTATGTAGCATCAGACATGTACTTCCACGTTGGTTTGAGTCTAACACGTGGGAGTCGTCCTTAATACCTCTCAGGACTTAGGAGATTCACTTTAATAAAGTGATTATTAAAGTGAATGTACTTTTGTAATTAATGTAATTTTAATTTAATTAAATGCCTAAGTATTTGGCATTAGTAAGTTAAATTAAATCCTAGCCATTAGACCTAAAGTGGAGGTGAGATTTAATCTCAACCTTGATCACTTTGGAGACCTAGGGTTTTAGATTTGGGGTAAACTCAAGGTTATAAAAGGAAACATAAGTGAGAGAAGTAGACACACACATAGTGAGAGAGTGAGATCTCATTGTCTGGGTGAAGAAGGACTTTCATCCAAGTGTGCAGGGAAAGGTTCGAGGAAAGGAGAAAAGGGGAAGCAAGGGAGATAACATCCAATCGACAAGATCGAAGGATTGATATTGAGGTTTGTAAGGCTTGGCGATATGTTGATTTTTATTTTCCTCAAGTGGGCCATTATCCCAGGATGGGAGACCAGATTAATAATAATAAACATCTTAGAATATTGGTTTTCTCTTCGGGGCTTTTACCCATAAAATCTCATGTGCAATGAGTTTGGTTTCCAGTTTTTGCTTCCGATGTAATGTTTTGTTAATAACTCAACCGTTATTTTATTTAATAAATTAATTTATTGAGAATTAATTGCCAAGTGTTGGGATAGGATAAATTAACATGGTATCAAAGCGTGATCTCTGAGGAGGAGCTAGGTTACAAAGAGACGTTATTTGCAGCACGAGAATTTTTTTTTTGGATGTAGGTTGCAGGATAAAGAAAAATAAAAAAAGAGGGTACCGTACAACATTTGTCGTACACCATACGACCACACAGATTGGTTGCAGAAGGTTAGAGCTCGAGCAATGGGATGAAGCAACGATCCAGGTGAGCTAAGGAAAGATTGGGATAGGATCACATAGATTAGTTGTAGCTGGAAGATCTGTCCATGAGCTAGGGTGTGTTGACACCCAAAAGCGCAACTTGGAATCCCTGCATGCAAATTGGTTCCAATGCCTTATTAATTATATATATTTAATAATAAGTAAATAGGTGGGACCCCATTATGTGAATAATGATGAAGGATGCCTCATCGGTGTATGCACTCACGTCTATTTTGCAAAAATGACTCTACATTTTTAAAAAATTGAAACCGATTTCTAAGTGAAATGGGCGAATGATAGGTTATTGGCGATTTAATTTAAAGAGGAAAAGGAAAATATGTTGCTTTAATGAGCATCTTGGTTTATTCTTGCTGCACATATATTTTGACTGTTAATTCAAACTCCAAGCATGGGCCATATATAGTTATGGCATATTGCACGTATGATTTCTTGTTATTTTCATGCACCATTGTTAAAGTTTATAAGGTGGCAATCCTTCCCTAGCAAAGAATGTGGGACATAAGAGGTATTTTGTGCTAAGTGTTAAGCATGCACATAAAACTTATGGGTTTATGGAAGGTGGCAAATTCAACTTATTATTGAATTGTTATTTGGCAAACATAGTGGATTATGCGCTGGACGTATTGGGTGCACTCGTACTTGGGCTATGGTTAATGGAATTAATGTAAGAAACAACGTGCAATTACTGCATGTCTCTCTAACCCTACCACGAGGTCAGCAACCTCATTTGCTTCACATTTGTGTTGGTTGCTTTGGCTGGTGTTGCCTTCGTTTTGCTCGACCTTGGAAAGAATAGTCGCGCTTCTTGGTTTTCTGGCATTTTACATACATGTATGATGGCTCTCACCTCTCCATTCATGAAATATAGCTCTGCTCATAATAAAATCACGAGGTTGGCTCTTAGATTTACTTACAGACCGTGTTTACTTCCAAAGTGAAAATGGATGTTTGTGGGTATCACGATTGTGCGAATTGATTTTGAGTGGAAGTTCCTCCCTGTTGACATTTAAATCTTTCAAGTTGATAATAGTGTCCGAAACTCCTTTTTGTTCGGATTATGTGATTGCTTTATGTCCAGAATGAATACTGCTTCTGTGCTATAACTATTGGAAAAAATTATGGCAAGTTTTTTTGGGGTTTCACTCATCTCTGGTCATTAAAACTAAGGGGTTTCGTTTTCTCTATGAAACAAAAGAACAATTGTTTTGCTTAACGCTAGTATCCAGTATTTAGAAGACTTGTATCTCCTTCAAACTACCTTTCAACTGTTTGTGAATATATGGGCGTATTTACTTTGCGGGCACCACAAAAGTCTGTGGAAAATTCGTTGTGATAAGAGATGGTTAAATGGTTTTTACAAACCCCTTGTGAAGGTTTTGCCTTTGCGTTCACCCAGACCTCGGCTCTTTCATTGATGTATGACATTTAAGGGATTCAAATTCAGGTTTTGATGTATGTTATAAGTGATTAACCCGATAGTGGGAAGATTGGTTACTTGCATTAATTCTTGGCTCGATTGTTGATTATCCATGGGGGTTTTGTCGATTTTGAAAGCTATGTTAAAATAAATAACACCAGGTTCACATGAGGTTTCGAAACCCAATTTGACATCAGGTATTAAGGTTTTGATGATGGAGTTATGTGATGTTCTCAACCTTCCATGCGTGCTTGATGTAGTTTGGTTTTAATTGTTGAAATCACTCTGCTAACAATATTTTATTAAAACTCTGTTGATAAAAAGAAAAGAAAGTGGAAATTAAAGTGGTACAGTTGACAGTCCTGGAAAATTCCCGGGGTTTTTATATTGGGTATTACAAAAACTGATGTGTATTGGATTTAAATTATGAAATAGAGAAAAGTTTTGGCAATTCTTTTATTGATGGTGATGGCATTTTTTTGGATATTATTGCATATAATAGAACAATAATCGTATTTTTACGCTTTCATTATACCATTTTCTGCTCATTATATTCCCCTCGTCTTCCCAAATACATTTAAAGCATTCCTTGTTCTATTATTATGAATTTTATATTTCATTTTGAAAAGAGAAGGGATTAATAACAAAAGAGAAAAGACTAAGCTGATGACTGGTGTTTGAAAGTTGGATATGGATACAGTTTCTGTTACTTCTATATTTGCTTGAATAATATTCGTTGGTTGTTTCCCATCCATGCTACCATTTTTCACACATTATAAGCCCCTTATCTTCCCAATAGCCCTAACACTCCATGTTCAAATGGCAATTGACTGTTGAGTTTTAAGATGTTAATGGATGGATTGCATGTGCTTCTATGGTGAATAATAAAGCTAACCTTTTGATTTTGTTTAGGTAGAGTATTGATGCATGGATTGTTAAGAGATTTTCATGACATGTTGGAATATTGCTTAAGGATGAGCTTCTTTAGTAGAGGTAATAATGGTAGAGGTGCTAATAGAGGCAGAGGAAATTGGCAGAGGGGCCATAGAAGGCCACAATTTTCAATACATTTTGATGATGATCCACATGAATTAAATCAACTCTTTCAAGCTAGGTTCTTCAACCTAGTTGGCCATGGGATCCTCTAGCCCCGACCTGAGAGACGTCCCTTCCAGCCACATCAAAACTTTTCTGGTATCTGTGTTCCTCCTCATGTGTCTATGCAGCCATAACCGCCTGCCAATGATGGTTAGCAAGAGATTGTCCATCGGTCTGCTGCTCATCACCACGGTTGGCCTACTTCATCTTTGTCGTTACCCCCTCCTCCACTACCAAAAAATCGAAATCCCCAAGCTGATCATGTTGTCTCACCTGTGCAATCTTCTCATGCTAGTAAGAGGCTAAAAATTGATGTTCGCAAGACCGAACAAGATAAAGGGAAAGGAGTGGCCAGTCCCTCCAAGTCATCCAAAGAGTCCTTAGAATCTGTGTCTTCGAGTCTTCATCTCAAGGATGCTTGTTCTCACATTATAAGTGCATTCCAACCTCAAGGTTCCAATAAGCCTAAGGCTGCAACATAAATATCAAAAGATGACATCAGTGAAAGGAGGCCAAATGCCTCTCACAGTAAATACGGTTTTTAATGATGATTAATGTTATTTTCTATTTAAGAACAGTCTTTTTACTTTGATAATGTTTTGGACAACAAACATATATTTAGTAGTTTTTTTGGACAACATGGATGTAATGATATTTTTGGATATGGTCATGTTATATTCTGTTGATATTAAATTATTTGATCATAATTATGAGAACGAGAGTTACAAGGAGGATGTTTGAATCAAATGATTGGGGTTTTATATTCCATGTTTGATGATTATTAAAAGAAATAAAAATGGGAGTCACAAGAGGTCCAACCTATTTAGTTATTATTTAGTTAGACCCTTATTTATATATACTATTATTATTTGTCTCAACTAATTAGTTAAGCTAATTAGGCTTAACTAAAGAAAGGTAGTTAAACTACCATAACTTATTGAGAAGGAATAAAAGCTCAATCAAATGAAGAGACAAAGGGGAGAAAATAGAAGGAGAACTTCAACCATAAGGTTTTCTCTATACTAGTGAGATACTTTAATATTTCATTCATTATGAGTTTACTAGAAGGCTTAACCATCTTGATGACAACATGGTCTTATTGAAGGCAACAGGATTCAAAACTGAAACATATATTTCAGCAGCTTGTTTTAAAGGTGTATGATTTATCTTTGACAGTCTGTGTGTTCTTATCTGTTTATAATTAAATTTTATGACTGATAAATAATATTTTGTAGAGTCAAGTGAAAACATTTTATGGCAAGCCGATCCATATCTTTAGCTTTGGTTTTATTTTGTTGTCAGATTCTTTTTGTATGGTGCCCATCGAAGGATTCTAAATCTGACTTTGGTCCCTACCTTCGCAGGGGTTTGTAAAGATAATTCAGCCTTGTATCTCATAATGAAATCAATACAAAAATCAATTTTCTGATTTCGGTCTCACATATGTATTTTGATGATATGGTTCATTTTTATTTATTTTTATCTCCATGTACACACTCATGTAGATTATGTACACACTCATGTAATTTCTGTTTAAGTTTATTTATTTTTCACACAGTTACATATAATATATAAAACAAACCAGCCTTGGTCCCTTGTACTTAATACGTGCAGATTAAGTGATTGTTTTTTTGTTTTTGTTTTAAGGCTATAAACCTCAAGTGACATTCCCAACTATCTTTCCATAACCCAACAAGATATGAAAATGCTCGAGTAAGGTTCCCCATACCTTTAGCTCAACATTTATTTGACGACCATATTGGGGATATCTTCCATATCTCTCTGGTTGATTGTATCACAATTATCTTTCATTTTTCTGTTTTGTCTGAATACTCCTTGACTCATTTTTTTTCCATGACAATACCTGTTACAAGACAACCCAATATTGGAAACGGTCTTGATGACCAAACCAACATTGCATTGACCTTATTCAATACTATTTTATAAACTGCTAGTACTCGCACTGAACTTGAATGCTCTTGGGAAGTAATTGAAAGGAACATAAGTATTCGTGAATGTTGGGAAGCCAAGAAAAGGAATCCTAGAAATCAACAATAACCTCCCTTTTCCTACCTCTTCGACATTTATTTTCATGTCCTCTAATCCTCACATCTCTCGAAGGAGAAGAGGACTTTCCTCTGAAGCTACTCCTATTTTTGAAATAGGAAGGAGGACAATTTTTTTATCAACACAAGAAAGTGCTCTAAGGCGAACTTTATTTGATTCTGCCAATTCACCTTTATCACTATCGCTGAAACCTTACCGATCAATATCTCCCGAAACCCTGGCGTCGTGGAGAATGTTTTCGTTGGAGCTGTCTGCTCCCCCGGAGAGATTCAAATCTACATAGATCTTTTTAAAGAATTCCGCGACGTTTTTGCCTGGTCTTACGAGGAAATGCCAAGCATCGATCCAAAAATAGTTGAACATGGAATCACAACTTATCCAGATGCCAAGCTTGTCCGACAGAAGCTTCGTCCAGTTAACCCCAAGAAAGCAGCAACCATTGAGGTTGAGGTTGAGAAACTGCTAAAAGCTGGTTTTATCTATCCTATCCATTTGACCTAATGGGTGTCAAACCCCGTGCCGGTCAATAAAAAACAAGGCACAATTCGTGTATGTACAGACTTCCATGATTTGAGCAAGGCCTGTCCCAAAGATAATTTTCCCACACCATTCATTGACTAGATAATTGATGAATGTGCGGGTTGTGAGGCCTTCTCTTTCATGGACGGTTTTTCGGGATGTAACCAAATACAAATCAAACCCGAAGACCAACACAAAACAACATTCATATATCCATGGGGTACATTCGCGTATCGTAAGATGCCTTTTGGTCTCAAAAATGCTGGAGCCACCTTTCAGCGGGCCATGTCTTTTTCTTTCCATGACCTCAAGCATATAGTCGAGGCCTATTTATATGATTTAGCATCTCGATCTAGCAAGAGAACGGATCATCCCACACACCTCCGACTTATCTTTGAGCATCGTCGCTACTTCCGGATTCGCTTGAATCCAAACAAGTGCAGCTTTTGCGTAACATATGGACTTTTGTTAGGTTTCATAGTGTCAACAATAGGGATCATGGTCGATCTTGTCAAGGTTGAGGCAATAATTCAGTTTCCCCCCCCACGCACAATCCTTCAACTTCAGAGTCTACAGGGCAAGGTGAATTTTTTAAGACGCTTCATCGCTAACTATGCCGAGATCACCAAGGGCTTTATGCGCTTACTTAAGAAAGACGTTCCTTTTTATTGGGATGAGGCTGCTCAATGCTCTTTCGCCACATTGAAACATGCACTCACAACTGCCCCTCTGCTCCGACCACCTAACTATAACAAGGATTTCTTATTATATCTGGTTGCAACGGAGTCAACCATTGGCATGGTCTTAGTTCAGGAAGATGACTTGTTCTTAGAATATGTCATCTATTACCTGAGCCGAGGCCTCGTAGGACCAGAACTCAATTATTCTCATATTGAAAAACTTGCGTTGGCAACAGTCCATGTTGTCCAACGGTTTCATCATTATGTTCTATTTAGAAAGACCACCGTCATTGATGTCATGAATCCATTTCAGTACATGTTTACACGACGAGTAATAGACGGCAAGATCAGTAGATGGATAGTCATCCTCCAGGAGTTTGACTTAGATTTCGTTTCAGCGAAATCCAAAAAGTCACTGTTCTTCGCAGAACTTATTTTGGAACTTCCGGTTGAGTCAGGTGATCTTGTGCCCGAAGAGTTGCCTATCAGAGGAGATATATTTTTGATCACCTCTTCAGATCCCTGGTACGGAGATATACTTATCTATCTCCAGACGTTGAAGTGCTCCAGCTCTGCTTCTCGTGATGAGCGTCGGCGCATACGCCATCAGACTAAGAATTATCTCATACTCGATGATACATGATACAAGCAGGTTACTTATGGCCGGCACTTATCAAAGATTGTATCGAATCGGTCAAGAAGTGCCACCCGTGCCAAATCTTCTCTCAGAAGATGAGGGAACATCCCGCTCCCATGTTTCCCATCATCACAGTTGGTCCCTTCACCAAGTGGGGGATTGATTACACTACATGCAACCCTCCTTCTGCAAGGGGGCACCACTATATCATCGTAGCTGTAGACTAATTCACAAAGTGGGTTGAAGCTATGCCAACGTTTAAAGATGATGGAGAGATTGCAGATCTCTTTTTATTCAACCAGATAATAGCAAGGTTCGACGTCCCAAGGGAGATTGTCACTGACCATGACAGTCACTTTCAAAACCAGATGATGACCAAGTTAACGTCAAAACTTGGGTTACGGTAGGAACATTCATCACCCTACTACCCCCAAGCAAATGGTCAGGTGGAAGCTGTGAACAAAACTCTTAAGACCATTCTACAACGAACGATCAACTAGCCAAGTCAAATTGGCATTTGATGTTATACTCGACATTATGGGCTTATCAAACATTTGTTAAGACTACAACTGGTTTCTCACCTTTCCAACTCATTTACGGGCTAGAGGCAGTCTTGCCTATCGAATGTCAGATCCCGTCTCTAAAGTTGGCAGTACAATTATTGCTAGACACTTCTCCACTTGAAGAACGGTTAGTATACCTTGAGCAGCGTCGTGATGTGGCCCTGGCCAATGAGGCTCACAAACATAAGGTCAAGTTTCAGTATGATAGGTCCGTTCGTCCTCGGATTTTCTCGGAAGGCGACCTTGTCCTGGTCTATGACCAAGATAACGCCCCCCTGGGGGCAGGAAAATTCAAACCCATGTGGTTCAGACCTTTTATCATAAAAGAGGTTTTAAAAAAGGGCGCTTATCGTCTGGTTGACTTTGAAGGGAATTCTTTGGCGGAGCCTAGAAATGGGCTCTACCTCAAGAAGTATTACTCATAGGCAGGTCACTATGGGTAACCTTTTGTAACATATGTATAGTCTTTGTACTATTACTTTCTAGTTTCTTTTAGTGTTATGGACGTGTCGTTGATGTTATTTTTCGTCACTGTGGCAAATGTCAAGTAATTCCGAGGTGTTCGTTGGGTATGCAGACGATGCTAGTCGACACACTCGAAGGCTTGCCTCCGCAGCTTGGGTAATCTTTACACCTCAAGGACAGTTATTATCTTCCAGAGGTATATGCTTAGGTGACACCACAAACAA
This sequence comes from Picea engelmannii, assembly GCA_009831015.1. Lineage (NCBI taxonomy): Eukaryota > Viridiplantae > Streptophyta > Pinopsida > Pinales > Pinaceae > Picea > Picea engelmannii. The sequence continues at coordinate 461,749 of ML776711.1, read as the reverse complement.
TGTCGCCGAGTATAGTGCAGTTATTGAGTTGCTTCGTGACGCTTTGTCATTTGGTATCTCTCATCTCCGGGTCTATCTCGATGCTCAGCTGGTTGTGTCTCAGTTAAACAGAGTATATCAGGTTCATGATCCAACTTTACACC
>ML776711.1:439613-461538 GCA_009831015.1 Picea engelmannii | reverse complement strand
CCTAGGAGATTAAACCAAGTTACAGATACTCTATCTAATCAAATTTTAGATTGGCATCTTGCACACATATGAAAGAACATTCACATAAACATGTAAATACATTTTTTGCACACATGATCCATAAGACACAAAAGACATAAAAAAAAAACCATATATAATATCATAAAGTAACCAGAGTACATAGATGGATGCAAGCACCTCAAAAATGTGAGCAATAACGAGTCACGGGGCTTATGCCCTCAAAAAATATATACAAGTAGTGCTTGTGGCACGTAAAAATGTCTAGCTAAACTCAGGGCCTGTGGGCCCTGTTATACTGATCCACAGCATTGGCTAAACGCCAAAAAAACCGGACCTACGTCCGTGGTGCCCCCACTACATGAGGCTGCATAGATGGTGGCAGGTCCTCAATCTCTACCATAGGGACCGTGTGAGTGAGCGCAGTAAAGTTTCGCTCGACCCGTCTCAATACCCTCTCAGCCTCCCCGACTGGAAGATCACCTGCTACTGTTGGTCCCCCTGAGGCGGCAGGTGTGGCCCCTGGCTGAGGACGACGCCTGTTCCTTGCATAGTTAGCTGATCGCACTGGTCCCACATTTGCACACAATGAAGACATATCCTTCAAATACTCTGGTATAACAAAAAAATGATATATATAATGAAAACAACATAAAAATTACATATGTTTAACAAAAAAAAAAAAAACTATAAAGGTGGAGACTTACCCATCTCCCCTCGCTCCTCACCAGGAGGTACTGGTATCTCAGGGTCTCTTGAGAAATCAATCCCGACATAGGGGTAATCCTCTATAACCGGGATCTGACGCGACAACCGCGTGAAGAAGTCATCATCGAAGGATTCATTGATCCTTCCGCCACCCTGTCGCGACAGTAATACTGCCCATCTACACATAGTAGGAAGAGAGGCATGATGTCCTCATACCACTACTCGAGGACTAAAACTCGGAACTCTCTCAAAAAAGAACGAGCACAGAATGGTCCCGGACCCAAAGTTTCTCTGTGTCCGCAAACGACAATCTGTCAATTGCCTCTTCATACACTCAAGCAATGTGGTACTCCAATCAAAAATTTGTGCATTCAAGCACTAGACTGCATAGTTCATTTGTGCAGGGGACGCCCGATATAGAGCCGCAGAACTAGTGATTCACCCAATAAGCAACACTATTGCCTATAACGATAATTCAATGATCTTGCTTATGGGCACCTGCTAGCTCGAGTGGTCTGTATCATCCACACAGTATAGACCTATCAATTCCGCTATGTTATGCGGCCCCGAAGGAAAAGTCCGGAAGTTGACTGGTTCCCCTCTTCGAGAGAGGCCAGTCAAAAAATAAATGTCCTCGGTCGTGGGCACCAGTGACTGCCCCTCTAACATGAATGCCTCTGCATCCGGATGCCAGTAGTCAACCAAGGAATTCAATAGCCTGGGTTGTGCCCGCATAAAAGGACATAGGAAAAACTTGAGTAACCCACATTGCATCAAAGCAGCCACAACATTGGGGTCTTCCCCGACCAACTCACTAACCTCTTCATGCTCTCTTTCTCTCTAATGGACATACATCTTGCAAAACACCAAGGCTCAGGAGGGTTAACCCTTGATTTTTAAGCCTTTTTCATTCAATAAGGGCGTCCACGCGGGCTGTAATAGTGACATTCGCGTGTACACATGTGAAGAGTTTCCTCTGCCGGAATGTACACGCGACCTGTCCTGAGACAACCCGCATGGACCTAGGGCCGACCTTTTAAAGGTTGATGCCCCCCTAAAAAATGAAACCCAATGCAAAAATAAAGACTCAAAATGCAAGATAAGAGAGTGTGTACTTACTTGGTCTAGATAGAAGTTCGTTTCGTCCACTGTAGCTCCTAGAATCACCGCTTTTGACAAAGGGGGTCTTTTGGCTCCAGAGTCAATTTCCAAATCAACAATGGTGATAATGAGCTGCCAACTTCTATTTATAGACTTTTTGGCCTCTTTTTGTCACTTTTTTGGCCTCCCTTATCATTTTCTTTAAACCAAAAACCATTTAGAGTGATTCAGGAGTTGCATGGGAGGGATATGATCGGGTATCGAGACAATTTTCGGAGTTTTGGGTAATTTTCGACGGTCCCTGTTTTTTTTTTTTCCGAGGATCAACTTGAGCATATAGGTTAGGTTTCTAACCTGACTTTTGTATCTCGTTGTCTTTTTCCTTTGCCATAGGATCGATCCCATCAGGTTGTGACACGGAACCATCATAGCTGCTTTAGAAGTGTCGCGACTTGGTAGTAGAGATTACCGGAGCATGGATGCCCTAGGTAGATCCTGGTTGCATTATGGTATCCATGCTGTCTGTAATCACTGTAGGCTCGAGAGTCCTTGTAGTTTTTCCTAATTACGAGTTTGAGCCTCATTTGCATGATTCCTTTTCGTTCTTGACCTCACCCTCAAGACTCCCAAAAGATATAACATCTCTTCTTTTAAGCCCTTTTCAGACCCTCTAAACATGAAAAGATTGTTGAGTGATCTTGTGGCCTTTCACGCTCGTTAAACTGAAATTTGAAGTCACGTCTGTCCGGCGGTAGTTTACCCCTTTTTTGGTCTAGACGGTCAACTGTACGAACAAAGGTATACTCTATGGAACTTTAGTTCTCTAGAAGAGTACTCTCAGGTATAATTTTACCCCTTTTCCGGGCCTGAGGGACTAAACTTACGAAAAAGGAACCCCCATAGAGTCCATAGTTAAGATCTTTTCAGACTCCCTAAAATTGAAAAGATCGTCGAGTGACCTTATTCTTTCACACTCGTTAAACTGGTCCAGAAGAACATTCCTAACAGAGTCCATAGTTAAGCTTTTTTTAGACTCCTTAAAAATGAAAAAATGGTCCAGTGATCTTGTCTTTCTCACACTCGTTAAATGGTTTTGAATAGACGTCTTGTCGGTGCTAGTTTACCCCTTTTTTGAACCGACTAGACTATCTTCGAAAAAGGTACCCCAATGGAGTCTCCTTTTATGTTTTTTCAGACTCTCTAAATATGAAAAATCACCGAGCTTACCTTCTCTGGGCAAACTTACATCGAAGGACATTACCATTGTGTGTTTTGTTAACTGCGTTTGCATACCTTATACGCCAGCCTTGTAGCACTTTGCTTCTGCGTCTTAACACCATTCGCCCTCGGAGGATTTTTCCCGAGTATCATTATTCTGAACATCAGTCTTGTCCTTGCACCTTGAACTTGTATGTTCATCACACTCGTTCCTCCATTGTAACGTAACATTCCTTTATTCCTTTTTCCAAAATTATTGAAAAAGACAAAAAAATCAAATATACCCCAAAAAGAGGAAGGGAAAAGTATTTTCTTTATTGACAGCATAATGAGTCGCCCTTGGATAAATCACATCTGTCCGTTTGTTCATCAAACCATGGGATGTAATACGACCTTAGGAAGTTGTTTACGCTACATAGAGTTGTGTCCTCCTCCGTTTGGTTATTCTTCCAAACATATGGAGAGTTTGTGTTGCCTCCTGCTTCGTAAACTTATGATTAATGCCATGCTGCCTAAGTCTCATCATTTGTCGTCCTGTTGTCCAAGGGAAGTTTCTACCAAGCCTGAGTCGTCCCCTCTGCAGTATGTCTCTTGCCCTCGTACCTGACCATCCTGAATGTCCAATCAAGTCTTTGTTCGAAATCAATGAAGCCTTCAATCTGATCATCAAAGATTCTCTAGTCCATGACTGACGAGCTGTCGAAGACCTCTGGGTAGTAAAGTCGTACACTCATATTACACTCCTACCCGATTTTTGAAGATTTTGAAGTTGTTGCTTGAGCTCTGAAGACCTCATCTCCAACCATCAGGCCGTATCAGCTTGTAGAAGATGGATACTCTATATGTATATCTTTTTGATTTTGAGATGTAGCTCCACTGTGTATTGTTCGCGGCTACACTTTATATAGTTATTTGACATGGATCTATAATGTATTTGATTGGTATCCATGGTTCTCTTCTATCCCGAGCATGGGTATGCCCGCCTCGGTGAGAAATTTGTTATTTTGCAGACGACGTCTCCCGGTTTCTAGTCCCTGGGCTCACTTGTTCGGCACATCAGTAAAGATTGGTAATGTATTTCGGCCATCAGATGCTCTTCTAACCTCACACACTAGGGGGCATCTGTTATAACCCTAATTTGCACCATACATTCTTACTTGGCATCAGGCCATCTCAGATCCCTTCTTTGCCAAAGCATTGCTGAACAACTCTTTAAAAAACCTCTTTTATAGGGGCCCACATGCCCTACTCCATTACTGCACGCGTGTACACACTAGCTGACCTAAAACAACCCGCGTGTACCTACAAAAGCACGAAAAAATGAAAGTTTCCGACGTAACACACAACTTTGGGTGAGTTAACTGAATCTTCTGGCCATGCATGGCCGAGGGTTTGTCCAAATACCTAGCTTTTTCTAGCCTATAAAAGAAGGGTTAAGGGTCCTATTTGGAAGAGGAGAATAATAGTAAAGAAACTCTACCCAATTGCACATTCCCATTGTCCCAACCCTTTAGCCATCCTTGTGCAAAGAGAGATACAAAGCAAAGAAGTTGGAGGACATTTGAAGAGGAGCCCAGGATCAGGTTCGCGAAGGAGTGGCCGGTCTCAACATTGTAAGTTGATTCATTAAAGTTAGTAATAAAGAAATGATTTTCCCGTCCCACTATATGAGTTCTTCATAGTTTAGTGAATATATGTTTGAATCTCTAACCCATTATTCTGTAGAACAAATGCATGTAGAGTTTGTTGCTTGTTTTGTACGCAGGTCAGTATTGGGAGGATAGTTGCTAACAAGCGATCAAGCGTGAAGAAGGATCGACATCGAACATCTGGAACAAGGTATGTTCATTTAACCATGTATTTACTTGAAAGAAATGGGGATTAAGTCTGGGACGACGGTAGAAAGTAGGATTCTTTCGGTCTTATCTGCATGCATAATATAACCCTAAATGCTAGTCCGTAGGGGGATTTACCACCACAACAATGAACTACAATGGTTTATGATTAGTGTGGATGAATGTCTCCTTCCCAAGAATGTAATGTATCCACTGACGGCAGGCTTGCATAATGGAGTAAATTTCTTTGTTGTAAGTAGGGTACTTACAGATAACATATGATAGTGTCTCACTATGATAGGCCACAGGGTGGTCGTGATGAGTGAGAAAGAAACCCGCAACATAGTATGAAGCATATGTCTTGATCTCAAAGGACTGTTGCAGGTTTGATAGTGAAAGTATTGGGGCCAAACAAAAGAGCTTCTTCAAATCATTGAACGCTTGTTGTTGGGACCGACCCCACACAAATTTCTCCTTACCACCACCCCTGGTTACTTGGCTGAGGGCCCATGCAATATGGGATAATACCAACATGAACCTGCAGTAGAAATTGGCAAGGCCCAAGAAGCTCTGAAGCTCAGTGAGTGTGGTTGGGGCTGTCCAATCACGGATGAATTGGATCTTGGCTAGATCCACATGTATGCCATGCTGATCAATCATGTAGCCCAAGTAATGGACCCTGTCCATGCCGAAGGATCACTTTTCCAAGTTGGCGTATAGATTGTGTTGTCGAAGGGTGTGCAGAACCTGCTGAATATGCTGCAAGTGTTCTGCTCAAGTCTTGTTGTAAATGAGAATGTCATCCAGACACACCACTACAAAAGTATTGGTGAATGGTCACATAATATCCTCCATCATCCTCATGAAATTGGCTGGAGAATTTTTAAAACCAAAGGGCATGAGCAACCATTCAAAAAGACCTTCCTTTGACTTGAAGGCGATCTTCTATACATGTTTTTGTTCTATCAGGACCTGGTGATAGCCAGACTTCAGATTAATCTTACTAAAGTATTTCCCCCCTGTGAGAAGATCAAGGAGGTCGTCGATTCGGGGAATCAGGTACCGGTTTTTTACTGTGATTTAATTCAGGGCCCGGTAATCAATGTAGAGTTGTCAGGTTCCATCTTTCTTCTGTACCAACACGATTGGGCTCCTGCAAGGTGATGAGATGGGACAGATGTGCCCCTTGTTGAGAAATTCTTGGATCTGTCACTTGATCTCCTCATTCTTTAACAGAGAGCAATGATAGACTATCCCATTGGGAAGCGATGCGCTAGGGGTCAAATCGATGGGGTGCTTGACCTGATAGTGCAGAGGTACCCCGGTATGTGAGGAGAAGATATCTGAGTATTCTTCCATGACCTTATCCACTTGCTTATGTTGTGTGGAGAGGTCGGCCATGAAGAGCCTGAATGTGGTTGCGATCTTTCGTTCATTCTGAGAGTGAATCACAAAGAAGACAAAATTCCCCGTCTGAGACATGACCTTACTGCATTGCTTGGAAGATATCAAGGAAATAAAACTAGGGGGGACTACCTCGGTTATCCTGTAGAATTTCTTGTTCAAAGTAATATTAACACTGCGAGGCCTAGAATCATATCCAACATGGCGTTTCCATAAATATGGTTGGACCAAAAGAAAATTACAAACTTCGAGAGGGGAAACATCACACAATACCTCGTCTTTGAAGGGTTTGATGCCATATGACAAGTGACATTGTTGGCTGACGCGGATGTCACTTCTTTGGTGGAGACATCCGATGGTGTAGGGATGCGGGTGCAACGTTATCGACAGGGCGAGTCACTTGACAACCTCTATTGAGATGAGGTTCTTCTGGCTACCGCTATCAACAATGAAGTGCAGTGGGGTACCATTCACCCACATTTGTGAATGAAAAAGGTGCCCCCCTTCCTCTGGCTCGTCTGGTTCACCGAGTTGGAGCTTGGTGGTCGCAACAATAGCACTGTGTTCTACATCAATGATCCATCTCCTCCTTTCTGGTTCTAACTTAGAGTCGGAACCCAGATTTGATTCAAAGGCTTTCACCTCAGCCACCAATGACTTCTTTGAGCGACAATCAACAGTGTTATGCCAGGGGATCTTATGGAAGTCGCACCACTTCTTGGTATATTTCTTTGTCTTTTTCGGTGTCCTTCTTTGCTTGCGTCCTGGAATGGTTTTCCTAAGGCAATCCATCTTTTCTCCGTCCTTTGTTCTATGTGTTGGAGCCGCACTTTCCCGACTTTAGCTATGAGGGGTTCGCAGGCCCAAGTTGTCGTGTCTTTTGTTTGAGCTTCTGCTCGATTTTGACGACATATCAATAGGCCGCGTCCAAGGATGAGATGTACAGAAACTACATTTCAGCCTGGATCTATTTATGCATACCGTCGTGATACTTGAGCACCAAACATCGCTCAGAATCTTTGATACCGATCTTGGTGCGCAAGGTATGGAAGATATTTGTGAACTCGAGCACTGCTTGGTCTCTTTTCTGCCGCGGTGTGGTCCATTTTGTGTATAGGTCATCATGACTTCCAACAGGGTAGTATTGTTCCTTAATAACATCCTTGAAGGACTCCCACGTGACCATGACTATAAATAATGAGGGTTCCTCTATTTCCTTATGCTCAAATTTTTTTTCCCATCAATCTTTGACATGGGGAACGACTTTGAGGAGTGCAAAAGTAATATTTTCTCTATTTGGGAAGTTATGGAAAGAGAAATACCCTTTTAGCATATTCAACCATTTGTCTACAACTATCTGACCTTCAAATATAGGAATATCGAACTTGATTTGTACCTTGAAGGGGGAAACACCTTCGTTTGAGGAAGATGTGTCGCATGTTGGTAGCCGCCAAAGGATTTGCGCAAAAATATCCATCATCTCGTTCCTCTGTTGCGTGAGGGATTCCTTGAGAAACATTTTGAAGGGATATCCTGTCCCATTGTCTTTATTTTCTCCCACCATGAGAGGTCGCTTGGGTGTGGGAGAGCTTTTGTCCTCAAGAGAAACAAGCTCGATACCCAATTCTTTGTACCCTTACCTCGTTGGGTACATGCATTAAGAATAACAAGGAGTAGACCTCTCTGATACCACTGATCCATATTTTATGAGCATAATGAAATGTATATAGATTATTATCAAAAGATTCTTAACAAAAAATAATAGATATATAGTAAATTGGTTTCTATTCAATAAGGAAATAAGCTGAAACTGTAAAATGCAGCAAAAAACAAGCTTGCTAGAATGGTGACATCTTATCTTTGAGAAGAGATGTGACGACTGCTCTCATTCACAATAAGATGATTACAATGAGGATCTGAAGGCATTTTTACAATAAACAGGAATGTCAAAAACCATAGACATCCAAAAACCTATCCCTAGGAGATGAAGCGCCAAAAGTCATGTGGGCCGTGTTTGGGTAAGTTAGTACATCAACTTTCCGGGGTCATAACTTTTTGATACGATCTCCATTTTAGGCACACAATATCTCGTTGGAAAGGTTTATCCGATGACTATAGTTTGACTGTGGCGAGCCCTAAAAACGTTGTTTAGGGCCTCAAAACGACCCCAGAAGTCAGGGACCCAAAAACTAGGAAAAAGCTGCCAAAATGAGCCAATTGGAATAGGTAGGAGGCGACCAACATCCATCTTGATCACTCATGCTCAAATTAAGGTAATGGGGTCAAAATCATTCTATATTCTCCTATAGGTAAAATATACAAATTTACTTGCACAAACAATGTCACCGAGTTTGAGGCCTTATTGTTAGGCATCGAAAATGGATATAAACTTGGTTGTGGCCACCTTATAGTTTTTGGTGATTCTGAACTTGTTGTGAATATTGTACATAATATTTATTCACCAAGAAATAAGTTGCTTAAATGCTATACCCAAGATATTTGGATGCTCATTTCAAATCTGTTATCATTTAACATCACTCATGTTAAGAGGGAACTTAATTCAATGGATGATAGGTTAGTTGTGTTTGCAACATCCCCTACCCGACAACTTTTACCTCAAAGAACTGATTGCACGTTTCAATCTCCATATCGTCCTCACATCCCTGATAATGTAGAATCATGGCAGGTTTTCCCGAGTGATGAAGGCATTTGTGCTTTCTTACAAAATTAACCGTTTAAGCCTAAAGAAATCATATCTATTGAAGATGAAAAATTTCCTAAAGGCTTGACTCCTCTCGAAAGTTCATTTTCGTCTAGTGATGTAGGCGAAAAAGAAACACATAAGGAAGAGGAGTTGAAAAGGAAAGTGGTTGATACTATTGCCGTGAATATTGAGACGCTAGAATCTCCAAAGATCATTAAATTAGGTGCCCAATGTTCTGATGAAGAAAAAATGAAATTCACAGAACTACTCCGTGAATTTCAAAATGTTTTTGCATGGTCATACGAGGATCTTCGTGGTTTTGATCCTGCTCTCATACAACATGCCATTCATATCAAGGAAGGGATAAAACCAGTAAGACAAAAACAAATACCTATTAACCCTGCGCTCGAAGTTACTATTAGGAAAGAATTGAAAAAATTGTTAAAAACTAATATAATCTTTCCAGTTACGTATTCCCAGTGGGTTTCAAATCTGGTCCCTATTCGGAAAACTATTAGCCAGCTCAGAGTATGTGTCGAATTCCACATGTTGAATAGAGCGTGTGTCAAAGACCATTTTTCGATTCCTAATATGGAAATGATTTTACAACAGGTTGCAGGGTCACAAATGATGTCCTTACTTGATGGATTTTCTGGGTATAATCAAATCAAGGTAAAAAGGACTGATATGTTTAAAACCACTTTTACTACATGCTAGGGCACATTTGCTTATGAACGCATGCATTTTGGCTTGTCCAATGTAGGTGCCACTTTTCAAAGAGATATGGAGACAACTTTTGACGATATAATCGGTAATATTATCCAAGTTTATCTTGATGATTTGAATATTTATTCTAAGAACCGATTAGATCATTTTGGTTATCTTAGAAAAGTTCTCATGCATTGCATAAAATTTGGCATTTCTTTAAATCCTTCCAAATCTATTTTTGGTGTCACGAAGGGCAAGCTCCTCGGTCATATTGTTTCTAATTCAGGAATAAGCATAGATCCCAAAAGGATTACTATGATTCTTAACCTTCCTGCCCCCACCTCCAAGAAATAAGTTCAAGCTTTCATGAGTATTATTAATTTTGTTCGTAGGTTTGTTCCTGATTTTGCTGTCATGGTTAAACCAATTCATAATCTTGTGAAGCAAGATCGTTCTTTTTGTTGGATAGATGACGTCGAGAATGCTTTCCTTAGGATTAATAAAGCAATCAGTTTCACACTGGTTCTGGCGAAACCAGACTTTGAGAAATATTTTATCATATATACCAATGCCACTGAGGAAGCAACTTCTGCTATCCTCTTACAAAGTGATGACCAAAACAATGAAAAACCTATAGCTTACATGAGCCAAAGTTTATCAAATGACAAAATCAAATACTCTTATATTGAGAAACATGATTTTGATCTTGTCAAAAATATAGAAACATTTTCCCATTTCATTTTGGGCAAACACACACAGGTAAAATTCCCTTTACATGCTGTCAAGTTTCTGCTTTCACAAACTTATCTTTCAGGAAAACTTGCACATTGGCTTGCCAAAATTTAGGAGCATGATTTGAAGATCATGGCTTCGAAGACAATCAAGGGAAGAGACCTAGCTCTTCACTTATCTCAACATCCCGAACCAAGTGAAGAACTTGACGATCAAGATTATCCTCTTTCAACTCTGTTTTATATTGAGAATCAAAATCTTTCTATATCAGAACATCCTTGGTATAAAAATCTAGTGTATTGTTTGCAATATCAAAAGTGTCAAGATGAGCTGGATCCTCACCAGAGGAGGAGACTCCGCCTGGAATCTTCCAAGTATATCATTTTAGGATACTTTTTGTTTAGGAGTTATGCCTTTGGTTTGTTACTTCAATGTGTAAATGATGAAGAAGAACAAAAATTGTTCCACACAATTCATGGATCATCAGCTTTTGTCATTCACATCGGTGGCCATTTTTCTGCTAAGGCTATTGCTTTTAAAATCATAAGAAATGGTTATTATTGGCCTTCGATATTCCACGATTCTTATAAATTCGCAAGATCTTGTGATAAGTGCCAAAAATTCGTTGGGAAAGAACGCCTTTCTTCCATGACCTTACAACCTGTCCTCCCGGATTTCACTTTTCTAAATGGGTCCTAGAATTTATTGGTCCTATCAATCCTCCGTCTTCCACATGGAATATATTTATTTTGACAACCACTGATTACTTTATTAAGTGGACCGAGGTTGTCACTCTTATACATGCACAGGATGAGCAAGTGATTTCTTTATTAGAATCTAATATTGTTTCCAGATTCTACATTCCATTAGAGATCATTACGGACAATGGCCCAACCTTAATTTCTGAAAAATTGACTCAATTTCTGGTTAATTTAGGGGTCAAACATTTCACTTCATCTGCTTATTACCCTAAGGGAAATGGGCAAGCAAAGTCCACTAATAATAATCTGGTTAGGATCGTAAATAAAATCATAGAAGACAAACCTCTTCAGTGGCACATGCTTCTCACTTATGTTCTTTGGGCAGATCGCACAACCACCAAAGAAAGTACAGGTTGTACTCCCTTTCAACTCGTATATGGTCAAGAGGTTATTTTGCCTACTGAGCTAGAGCTTTCCTCCTTACGGCTGATGTTACAGATCGAAGAATTACATTCTTCCAATGTTCCCCAAAGGATAAATACACTATTAGCCCTGGAAGAACAAATAAATTTTGCCTTGGAGAACATAAAAAGAAGGAAACAAACTATGAAAAATGACTTTAACATAAGAGAAAAAGATGTTGAATTCAATATTGATGACAAATTCCTACCATGGGACTCAACCCATGCTGAAAGAGGGAGACATTCTAAATTCCAAAAATTATGACTAGGTCCTTTCAAAATTGCTTTTATCCTGGGACCGAATTCATACCTTCTAAACGATTTGGAAGAGTGATTGTTCTCTTACAGTACTAATGGTTCACACTTGAAACATTATGTGGAACTAGTTTGATAGTTAATTCTTGTATAAAAATGATTGTTGTAATAGTTTTATGTCTTACTGTTTTCTTTTTACTTTGGTTTGTTGAATTTTTAATTTCTGTTGTTTGGTTCTCGTAATAATCAGAAATAAATTTTGGATCAGTTTTTCCATAACAATGTCATTCTGTAAATATTGTTGATCGACGAAAAATAATATACACATAGCTGTCACGATGTCCTCCTTTCAAACATTGCTAAATTTTATTTTTGCTTTCAATATTGTTGTAGTATAGTTGATTTTGTCTTATTCCTTGTTTCCGCTATCCCTTTCTTCCCTCCATCCTGAGATTCAAGAGAATATCATAAGCTTTCTCCTTGAAGGTCTAAAAAGTATTATCTGTTACGTCTTGTTCGAATGTTATGCATATAGGAACAAACCCCCTCATCTGTATCACTTTCCATAAGTTATTCCCAAAGTCTCGTCTCATTATTTCCCTTAAACCATATTTCCCCCCCTGTTGCATAACTATTATTTTCAACAATTTTTTGATCATCTACTTCTATTGGTCTGCAAAACCAAACATTCTGAGTTCTAAATATGTTGGGAAAATATTTCGTTGTGGAGTCGCCAGTTTGTTGACGCCCAAAAGCGCAACATGGAATCCCTGCATGCAAATTGGTTGCAATGCCTTATTAATTATATATAATTAATAAAAAGTAAACAGGTGGGACCCTGTTATGTGAATAATGATGAAGGATGCCTCGTCGTTTTATGCGCTCATGTCTATTTTTCAAAAATGACTCTACAGTTTTAAAAATTCGAAACCGCTTTCCAAGCGAAATGGGCGAATGATAGGTTTATTGGCGATTTAATTTAAAGAGGAAATGGAAAAGATTTTTTTTTAATGAGAATCTTGGTTTATTCTTGTTGCACATATATTTTGACTGTTGATTCAAACACCAAGCATGGGCCATATATAGTTATGGCATATTGCACATATGATTTCTTGTTATTATCATGCACCATTGTTAAAGTTTATAAGGTGGCAATCCTTCCCTAGCAAAGAATGTGGGACATAAGAGGCATTTTGTGCTAAGTGTTAAGCATGCACATAAAACTTATGGGTTTATGGAAGGTGGAAAATTCAACTTTGTACTGAATTGTTATTTGGAAAACATAGTGGATTATGCGCTGGAGGTATTGGGTGTGCTCGTACTTGGCTATGATTGATGGAATTAATGTAAGAAACGACGTGCAATTACAACACGTTGCTTTAACCCTACCTCGAGGTCTCCAACCTCACTTGCTTCGCATTTGTGTTGGTTTCTTTGGCTAGTGTTGCCTCCGTTTTGCTCGCCCTTGGAAAGAATAATCGTGCTTATTGGTTTTCTAGAATTCTGCATATAGGTATGATGGCTCTCACCTCTCCATTCATAAAATATAGCTTCGCTCAGAACAAAATCATGAGGTTGGCTCTTAGATTTACTTCCAGACTGTGTTTGCTTCCAAAGTGTAAATGGATGTATGTGGGTATCATGACCGTGTTAATTTATTTTAAGTGGAAGTTATTCTCTGTTGACATTTAAATATTTCAAGTCGATGATAGTGTTCGAAACTCCTTTCTGTTCGGATTATGTGATTTCCTTATGTCCAGAATGAATACTGCTTCTGTGCTATAACTGTTGGCAAACATTATGGTAAGGGTTTTTTGGGTTTCACTCATCTCTGGTCATTAAAATTCAAGGGTTTTGTTTTCTCTATGAAACAAAAAAATAGTTGTTTTTCTTAACATTAGAATCCATTCTTTAGAAGACTCATAGCTCCTTCAAATTACCTTTTAATTGTTTGTGAATATATGAGCATATTTACTTTGCGGCCACCATGAAAGACTGTGGAAAATATGTTGTGATAAGTGATGGTTAAATGGTTTTTACAAACCCCTTGTGAAGGTTTCTCTTTTGTGTTTGCCCATACCTCAACTCTTTCATTGATGTATGGCATTTAAGGGATTCAAATTCTGGTTTTGATGTATGTTATAAGTGAAACATAGAAAAGTTTTGACAATTCTTTTATTGACGGTGACGACATTTTTTGGATATTATTTCATACAATAGAACAATAATCATTTTTTTCCCCTTTCATTATACCATTTTTTGCTCATTATATTCCCCTCGTCTTCCCAAATACATTAAAAGCATTCCATCTTCTATTATTATGAAATTTAAATTCATTTTGAAATGAGAAGGGATTAATAATAAAAGAGAAAACGCTAAGTTGATGAGAGGTGTTTGAAAGTGGGATATGGATACAGTTTATGTTACTTCTACATTTGCTTGAACAATATTCGTTGGTCATTTCCCATCCATGCTACCATTTTTTGCACATTATAAGCCCCTCATCTTCCCAATATCCCTACCACTCCCTGTTCAAATGGAAATTGATTGTTGGGTTTTAAGATGTTAATGGATGGTTTTCATGTGCTTTTGTGGTGAATAATAGAGCCAACCTTTTGATTTTATTTAGGTAGAGTATTGATGCATGGATTGTTAAGATTTTTTCATGACATGTTGGAATATTACTTCAGGATGAGCTTCTTTAGCAAATGAAGTAATGGCAAAGGTGCTAATAGAGACAGAGGAAATTGGCAGAGGGGCCATAGAAGGCCACCGTTTTCATTACATTTTGATGTTGATCCACATGAATTAAATCATCTCTTTCAAGATGAGTTCTTCAACCTAGTTGTGGAGTCATGCAAATACCGTAGTGATTGCACCGACAGGTCCCCCAGAGCTAGCCAAGCATGAGGTAAGGGATGCCAAGGCAATGCGGATGATATTATATTCGGTGAGGGATAATATTGTACCTCACTTATCTGAGAATTTTTTTTCCAATGCAATGTTCTCAAATCTGAAAAATATGTTTCAGAGTAAAAACAAGAACTGAAATATGGTATTGAGGGACCGACTCAGGAACACCAAGATGTCCAAGACTAATTCAGTGACCAATTATCTCACTAGGATCACTTGGGTTCATGATCAACTTAAGGAAAATGGCGAGACAGTGACAGATGTGGAGTTAGTGAGGGTGGCCTTGAATGGTTTAACCAAGCCTTGGACTTCATTCATCAAATGCATCTATTCTCAAGAGAAGCTTCTGTACTTCAACTGATTGTGGGATGGTTGCATCCAAGAGGAGACTCATTGAGATGATTTGGGAGGCCTGTAGGAGGATGGTGATGAGGAAAACCTTGTACTTTCCAGTCAATCAAAGAAGGGCAAGGGGAAGTTTAGGAAGAACACATGTGGAGATTCATCTTCAGAAGATAGCACATGGAAGGACCTAAGTAAGGTCAAGTGTTTTAACTGTCATAAGAAGGGACATTGTGCTTCACAGTGTCCTGAGAGGAAGAAGGGAGGAAACAAAACACAACACAACTAGAAGTAGCCACGTCGACAAAGGCTTAGGCATATGAGTTTGTCAAAAATTTTGAGTAGGAATTCTTACGTGTTTCCCATCTTTCCTCAGGAAACACATCAATTGGTGCATGACTACTAGATAGCAGAGCCACATGTCATATGACAGGAGAACAAGAGTTTTTCAAGAGATTCATAGAGTCAGAATCAGACGTGCATGTGGAACTTGGTGTGGGCACCAAGCATGTGATAAAGGGAACTGAGAAAATTTCATTCTAGATGGAGTCAGGAGGCGTGTTAAGAGTGATGAATGTACTATGGGTGCTAGAACTCAGGATAAGTGTGCTCTCAGTCTCAATGATTGAGAAGAAGGGATTCGATGTGGTGTTCCAGGATGGACAAGAACTGATCAAGCCTTGAGGATATAGCTTAGACATAGTAGTGATTCTTAGAGTTAGAGAGAGAAACTTATATAGGCTAAAGGGCTAGCCTATGTGAGCAATGGAAAGCAACATAGTGGAAGAGAACAAAGAGCAGGTAGCTTCGAAGGTTGAGCAACTCAGAGGGAGTCAACCTTCAACTTCAAGTGGGAAGGAGTAGCTTTCCAAGTCTCTCAAGAAGGAGTCATGGTATGAGATGATCATGCATGATGATCAGGAGCAGGAGGCTTATAGGATCATGTTCAAAGGAAAGTATTTGAATAAGGGTATGAATGATATGGCAGGGATAAATTTTGGTTCAGAGGGAGAAACCGATCAGGTGGATTAAAGAGTATACATGGTAGAAAAGACAGAGCCACCTCTGGGTGGTGGAAGTACCTTCCTCACTAAGAGGGATTTTTTATGTATGTATCATCAAACAGGTACTTCCACATCGATTTATGTCTAACATGTGGGAGTCATCCTTAATACCTCTTAGGACTTAGGAGATTCACTTTAATAAAGTGATTATTAAAGTGAATGTACTTTTGTAATTACTATGAGTTTAATTTAATTAAATTCCTAAGTATTTGGCATCAATGAGTTAAATTAAATCCTAGCCATTAGATCTAAAGTGAAGGTGAGATTTAATCTCAATCTTTGATCACTTTGGAGATCAAATGTTTTAGATTTAGGGTAAACTCAAGGTTATAAAAGGAAACCTAAGTGAGATGAGTAAACACATAGAGAGTGAGAGAGTGAGATCTCATTAAATGGGTGAAGAAGAACTTTCATCCAAGTGAGAAGAGCAAGATTCGAGGAAAGGAGCAAAGGGACAACAAGGAAGATATCAACCAACCAAGAAGATCGAAGGATTGATATTGAGGTTTGTAAGGCTTGGCTATTTGTTTATTTGTATTTTCTTTAGGTGGGCCATTGTCCCAGAATGAGATCCCAGATTAATAATAATAAACATCTCATAGTACAGTTTTCCCTTCGAGGTTTTTCCAAGATTTTTTACCTAGAAAATTTCATGTGCAATGTGTTTGGTTTCTAGTTTTTGCTTCTACTGTAATTTTTCGTTAATAACTCAACTGTGATTTTATTCAATAAATTAATTTATTTGGAATTAACTCTCAGGTGTTGAGTTAGGAGAATTAACAACCATTATGTTGGGGACAATATGGTGTGCTCTTATACCTTGCAATGCCATGCATTTGGACAAATTATTTGAAACCATACTCTTCTCCATCATCACTTCTTAGGGCCTTTACCTTATTTTATGTATTTCTGTTAGGGCCACAATTTTTTTAAAAGCATATAATATATCACTCTTCCTCCTCATAAAATATATCCAAGATTTCCTAGACTAGTCATCAATAATAGTGACAAAATATTTGGCACTTCCCAAGGATGCAACACCTAATGACCCACATATTTCAAAATGAATCAAGTCAAGGATACCATCTGCCATATGTTTAATTAAAGAAAATTTTACTCTTTTATGTTTCCTAAAGACTTGATTCTTACAAAGTCCTAAATATTCACTCATACCTTTATCAAAGACTCTAACAATCTCCTTGTTGCTCAATGTTTGCAATGCATGCTCACCAATTTGCACACATTGGTGATGTTAAAGCATAAGACTTGGTGATCTTGAAGTTGGTCCATTGGAATATTTGTTGATTACCTCCATAGAAGAAGCATTTCTAGTCCCACTCAGATAGGTAATGACATCCAACTTATAAGGTGTACCCGAATCCATGTGCTTGTTTCAAAGATCAAGGCACCACATACCAATATGTAAAATATTCTCATGAATATTACATGAACCCCTACATTATTGATTTGAATCATTGAGATGAGATTCCTATTGAGGCTTATAATATGCCTTACCTTAGAGACAATTATTATCTTCCATCTCTAAAATTGACCCTTATTTATTCAACCCCTACAACATTGTCACTGATATTATCACCCAATAACACATTGCCAATACCACTTTCTTCATAGTCCACAAACCATTCTCTATGGAATCTCATATGGAATGAGGCCCTTGAGTACACAAGCCAATATCTTCCTTAATAACAACAACATAACATGACGAAGTCAAACTTGCATATTTTTTCTCACCTTTTCATAACATGATAATATACTCTTTTTACTCTTATTTGGAAGCGTTTTGCAACCTGCATTCCTTTTTAATTTTCCCTTTTTTATGGCACTTCTAGTGAATTCCTTCGTATTCCTTCCTTTACTGGAAAACCATTCTCTTGAGTTAGATCTACCATTCCAACTTGATCTCTTATCTTTTAGATCTTTAGAACAATGTCTTGAGAACAAGAATTCAGCTCCACAGTAAACTCAATGCGCCTTATCGTTGTCTCTTCTTATAGAATTTTGGCCACAATATCATCAAAATTCAGTTGATTATATTTTCTAGCTCTACTTACAACTACTATGATATTCTCCCATGAATCGAAGAGACTACTCGGCAAGATCACACATCTCTCTTCCTCACTCAGTTTGCTTCCAATGCATTCAAGTTAATATACAAGTGAGGTGGAGGTAATAAGATATTGAGCTATCTTATCCCCTTATTTTATCTTGAGATTGTAAAGTTTCCTTCTCAAAAAATATTATACTAACTAGGAACTTTGCCTCATATAAATGTTGCAACTTGTCTAACAAAGATTTTATTGAGTCTACAACCTCAAGATTCATGAGAATTGAATCATAAAGACACAATTTTATATAAACCCTAGATTTCATATCCATTTTATTCCAATCATCTTGAGAGATATTTTGCAGCTTAGTATCGAAGATGGTAACAAAAATATCTCTCACCTCAAGAACTAGCTCCATCTTGATCTTACATGGGTTAAAATTCTATCATGTGAAGTTATCAATAATAGTGCTTCAACTTGTAGATGCCTTCTACTCCAAATTTTTTCTCAACGACACTTCTCATCCATAGATTTTACTAGCCACCAAGTTTCATGCCCTAAAAATATTTTGGAATGGAGATCAACCAAGGTTTCCTTCCAAAATCCCAATATGGTTATCAGTCTTCAAAATATCTATGTGAAACTCCTCACATAATAAAAACAACTCTCAACATCTCATCTTCCAAGTGCAAAAATGTCAAATGGAAGAACTCCCTTGGCCAATCTGTCAGACTTAAGGCCATGCAACAAGAATGTATGAATACTAGATGTTAACTTTGAAAACTATCCCAAAAGATATTGTAGCAACACAAATACAAAATAAAACAATCCAATGGTAAATTAATAAACAACAATAAATATTCACCAATCTACACCAAACATTTCCTAAGTAACATAGAATATCACAATAACCACTATATTGCATGGTTCATCCTTGTTACAATGTATCACATACCAATGGTAATCCTTTGTGAAAGCTAAGATATCTTCACTAAATATCTCACTCACTAGGATATCATTTCTCACACACACACTTTACAACCATATAATAAGATATATAGAGAGAGTTCTCATGACAAAAACCATGCACTGTAAATCCATATATCGAAAACCATGTGCATAAACCATATGTTAACCGTTTTGTTGGAAAAGTGAATGACACATTTTCCAACACTAGGATGCGTTATTAGGACCCATATAATCTTGTAGAATACTTCTCTCTAGTTTCCAAAATTTGGCCATACAAGAAGTTGAAGTTCCCATCGATTAAGGACTTGAATAATTTTTTTTTGACTATTTGGGTTGATTGAAAATTGGGAAAAACCTCTAAGGGCATTATCCTAACAAGCACATGACTTGGATCATGGTGGAACTCTAATCATACCTAAAAAATTGCCTAATTGTTATCAAATTTATGGTTAGAAAGAGAGTCATTTGCTACAAGATTATCTTACTACTATGATATTGTAGGATTCACTTCTAGCTTTATACAAGGTCGACCAAATTTTATTAGTGCACTAGTTGAGTAGCATATAGATATTAACAATTGAAAAGTTGAGGATTACAATGCATATATGAATGATTGTAGACAGAAATATCCAAAAAAGTTGGATGGCTCAAGGAAACTAGATTCATCATCACCGACTTGCACGCTTAACTCATAGAGTTATTTTGCAGCAAGTGTGATAAGGAATTAGACTCAATTGACAAGAGTGCACAATAGGTCAAATTGAAGGAATCCCATGTCCAATTCCTTTAATATTAAAAGAAGTATGTGATGTTGACTATTGATTCCATGCCAAAATTGAGTTAGCTTAGAAGGATAAGAATGATGCATCCAACATGGCCTATGTTTCTCAAAAAGTATCATAGAAATAGTTGATTGCTCACCGTCAAGCCCTGCATGTATCCTAGGTTGCATGCACAAAAGTTATCACAATAATAGTAGCCACTACTTTAGCATGCAATGGATGCATATATGTCCATGCTTAATTGGTCCATCTAATAATTATGTCTTCTCTAGGAAGTACAAAATGTCCTTAAGCACTTGCAAACTACATTTGGGAAACAAAATGCTATGACTTATGCCTGCTTATAATAATTTGAAAATTTGAAACTTTTATGTGAAAGGTGATTGATGATGATAATGTACATAATGAGAATCCAAATAGTAAGAACATACATGATCATATTCAGATCTAGTTGGATCCAAAAATTTCTTTGATTGCATTAGCTAATGAGTGGTTAGAAAGTTTGAGCATACTTTGGATTGGATGGATCACATACAACCCCTCTATTGCGTGCCCAATGGCCAAATACCCTTAACTTCTTCCACTCAAAATAAATTGCCTCTTTTTTCTTGCTCCAAGATGATATCATATGCACACTAACAACACTCTTTCATCGAACAAGAGTTGTGAAATGAGTCATCCGCCATTAATCTAATGAGTGAAGCAAAGATACAAGAATCTTGCATGACTAGATTTTTTTTGCACAGTGGGACACCTCCTCTTTTGTAGTGCAAGTTTGACACTTATTTATTTTTTATTAGTTGATGCACATTGAATTCCAAACCCTTCAATAACAATGATATCTCTTCCCTCTTTTCTAATTCTATTGTCTTTTGGTGGTTTCACTCATTCTTTTTGTGGTACCTCATAGTTTTGCTACAATTACTTCTTAGAATAATTTGACAATGAGTTGGGACAATTTCCCTTTACTCATGATTATTTCCCTTCATTCATTCATGATTATTTTTTTCATAAATAACTCATTCAAAGAATAATTTAAAAAAATTAACCAATCAACTCCCACATCAAACACTTTTAACAAACACTTTTAATGTTTTGTCTTGAAACTATTAATTTTTCACACTAATGAAAACATTTTATACAACAACACTTATTATTTCTAAGGCTAGACAATGTTGAGGATAAATAAAACATTTAGGATCATATTACAATGTTGAATTAAGATTATATGTATTCATGTATTGTCTCTTAGCAAAGTTTTCTAAGCAATATTACAATATATGCATAGTTGTAAATTATTGCAATGTGCTTACTTGAGAGCACTTGTGGACTTAAGTAGTCAACTTTAGGGTCATTAAATTTGACCATATTTTGAATTTTATAGTTTTTATATATTTGTTAGGTCTGATGTGTAAGGTTTAATAATAGGCCTAAGTAGTTATAGTTTTTATATATTTGTTAGGTCTGATGTGTAAGATTTAACAATAGGCCTAAGTAGTCAATTCTAGGGTCATTAAATTTGACCATATTTAAAGGTTAGAGTTTTTATATATTTGTTAGTCCTATTGTGTAAGGCATTGGTGAAACTTAAATTTAGTCATTCATACTATAAAAAGCAATATCATCTTTCGTGAATAGTTATAGCCATTAATTTCTTTGTTACGTTTTTATGCTTTTATGATTACAACATTTATTTGAAATAGTTTACTATATACACAAATCTAGGTTAATGACTTTAGTGGTGTTATATTCTAAATTTGCATATTGTTTAAAACATTATTGTTAACATGTTGTGAGTTATTGTGTTAAGGTCCTAACCCGCACATAGGTAGATCAATGTATTCGTATGTAATAAAGGTCAATATTAATAAGACCTTTCAATAAAATAGAATAAGGCGGATGTAAGAAGACCTAATAGAAGCTTCCGCTTCTAGAAGGATCTTC